>KN837079.1:362568-471392 GCA_000827215.1 Sphaerobolus stellatus SS14
CGGTATATAGTGGGCTCACTCTGGCAGAGGCAATCCAAGTCTTTCTCTTTGGATCTCCCCTCTGCTAGGTGAGATTCCCTTCGCGTGTATATATTTCATTTACTTATATATCTTTGGATTTCCCCTCTGCTAGCTCTGCGTGACATCCACTCGGCTTGAGGGTTGCCCTTACAAATATGACCTTCAAAGATCAACTCCGAACTTCATCCCGAACCTTTGATCTTACTCCGAAGTCCTATCTTCGTTCAGGACTTTGTTTGGACTTTGTTCAAACACTTTGTTCGGAACTTCGGTATTCGAATCTGCTCTTATATTAGAGACTTTTTGCAAGAGCCACGGCGCTTCCTGGTGGCTCTATTTTTGTTTTGCATCTGTGGCTCCACCCAGTTGCTAAACGCAGCTGTGGTGTGCCACCACCTTGCCACCACCACTTTGTGGAGCCACAGGTGCAAAACAGAAATAGAGCCACCAGGAAGCGCCGTGGCTCTTGCAAAAAGTCTCTATTGTTGGTTCTAATCTGTTCCAAATTAAGGACACGTACAGTTCGAGACAGCACAACCCACGACGTTGAAGCCAAGTCCTTCGGTTCTAACCCTTTGTTCTTTAGTGTGACTTTGTTCATTACTTCGGTCACGCTTCAGAACCCTTCGTTAGGATCAGCCCATAACAGCCTCACATAGTTGGAATACACTGAATAAATGTATAACCTTCATGCATAATGCATTTTCCCTGGGATAAATAAAAATAAAAATAAAAGATAGTGAAACAATGCAATCGAACAGGAACAAAGGACGAGTGGCAGATAATAATATATTCAATGAGGGCTGAATGGCTATAAAACCTCAAAGCACGGCGTAGCCGAATAAGAACAAAGAAAGTATGTCTCATCCCATACCTGCTCGGTGCATTACTAGTATACTCATAGATAGAGAGGACATAGCTACATCAATAAATATTACTATATAAAATTTGTACAATATGCCTGAAAGAGGTTCATTTTGGGAAATATATTACTGAGCACATTTTTAAAAACATCATGTCCCGGCAGCAGCCGGGATATAAGTACTACAGTGTTTGTTAATAAAACCCAGCGCCTGTACGCGGGACCTCAGAGTGATTTTCTGAGTGAATCCTTGAAGATCTATCATAAATCACGTGCTTTCCTTCAATGTCTCCATTTTTCTAAATTAGGCGCCCAGTGCCAAATCTTTTAAGGTTCCCGAAATTAAAATCTCTCCTAAAATCTCTTGAAACCCGCCTAGAATAATTTATCATTGTGTAGAAAGCTCTTGAAACAATATATATGAATTTTCTGGTGATCCTATGAAGCATATACGAATTATCTCTTAGTGTGACATGGTGACTTCAAGTGTGACCCGCAATGAGAGATGTGCAGTAATCGACTTTCAATACACCTAAGGTGCATCTTATAATGTTAGAGATGCCTATATAATATGCGCCCACCCACCAAATGTTAACATAAATTGTCGAAAACATTATTTTTTACTCAAAATGTCCAGCGGACCTTAGAGAGATAATTAAAATAATATATTTGACTATAAAACGCGGTCCTAAATGTGAGTGTTACATGGGAATAAATATGTCTGGAAATGCGTTGGGTGCTCGTCGGAATTTCATGCCGGACACTGTAGTATCGAGAGGCCCATAAATTAAAATTCACAAAAACAAAGAGTAGATAAAGAAAAAAAATCAGAATCCAGCATATCAATATTTCGGTGTGTCCTCATCTAATCTACGGACAAGGTCTCTGAAAATTTCTTGCAAATCTTGAGCAAAAAGCCTTTACCATAGTTACTTATTATCCACTTCCTTCGTCTTCTATGCTACTCATCGGATCACCAGCTTTAATAAGGTTACATTCCCACTGATAGCTGAGCGTTCTATTGCTTCCAAATTCGTAAGCAGTCGTCCTTGCACGATAGGCTTACTCTGTGCCGAGGAATAAATGATAGATGGTGGATCCGCATGCGTCTGGTCGAATTCGAAGCGTTCACGAGCACGAACTAGAATGGCGCGGAAGATAAGCTGACTCACTAAGCGCTCACGACTTCCAATCATGCCTTGCAAACTTCAATCAACCTTCAGCAGGACGACATTGGGAACGATTGGAACAAAAACCCGTGCATCACTGTATCGTGCGCTAAGCTGAGGACTATTTATTCGCTCAACATATTGCCAGCATTAGGGTTTGTGCTCACTTTTCCCTAACATTCGACCTATTGACTATTTAAGTACTCTTCGTATAGAATGTTAACACGTATAATCTATATGTTATGCTATACTATGTTAGATCCGTGAAGTTTGGGACTATGTTATCTTTGCGATTTGATGCCGGTTTACTGTGGAAAGACCTGTGCAAGATACGATAGGAAATGTGGCAAGATGGCACAATGCGCATTCCGACTTCTATAATCCCTGATCATTCATCATGATTAAGCAACCCTTCAATCCAGATGGAACACTACAGTCACCATGCGCTCATCCTTCATATGGACCAGTAAACCCAGGCTTGCTTTGAATAAACACCGGCTTTTCTGATCAACGTTCAATTAGGTCTAGGCAACATTGTACGATATGACCCAGGGCGTATAGAACCTCCAACCGCCACTGAGAACCCATGTGTTATTAGGTGTTCTTGAATCTTATCTATGGCTTGGCATTCCTGCTTCGTATGACCTTCCTTCACAAATATCTAGGAAGACATCCACTACGAGGTGGGAGCAAGATCTGTGGGAAGTTGACCGTCCCCGCTGCAGAGATTGGACCAACTTCAAGTTTGGTCCATGCATTTTTTAACATCGGATATTTTATACGTAACGCTACATGCGGGACTCAAAGGCTTGGCAAACATCCGGGAAAAAAGTGGCAACAAGTCCTGGTTGCTGCAGTTGTCTTATTGGAAAGGTCCTACCTGGCCATACGAGCTGGAACTTCGTTCTATTCTTGTATTTGCTTCTCTAATTGTTGGGAATGTCGCAATGGTTCATCCGAAGAAACTCTGCTGGAGATATATGGCCTCCGTGTGTTAACGTTAACGAAAACAGTATAAAATGTCACAGAGTTCCTTCAGTAAATGCCATCTCTGTCTCTCTTCAGTTTTAGTCCAGTTATGGTTTCATTCAGCAAGGTTTCTCGTCGCACTTCCTTGAGTGCGGCCATCCTGGTGTTGTGTACGTCCTCTGTCTCTGCAGCAGTGGACGCTCGCAGGCATGCTACCCATCGTGTTCGTGAGGTTGCTCCTGGATTGGAATTCCAAACTTTCCATCCTGCTGCTACTTTCGAAGTATGTCTCAACACTCGGATTTGTGTATTATCTCTTTGCTTATTCTTTTTTAGACCTTTGGTGAAGGCATTGATTTGCCCCTGAGCAAACGTGATAACCCAGGAACTACTGAGCAAGCTGCCGCTGCTTTCGTTGCCCAGCAGCTCGGTATTTCTGCAGATGCCATTTCGGCAAGGTCTAGCTTCGACGGTGAGGCTGCCAAGCATGCCTTCTTCAACCAGAAGATTGTAAGTACATATAGTACATTACCTCTCTGTCATTGTTTAACATATCTGACAAATAGAATGGCATTCCTATTGCCAATGCCGTGGCCAACGTCGCCATCAACCACAACAATAAGGTCGTCACATTCGGTAGCAACTTCGTGAAGCCTAGTAAATACTGATTTCGATCTCTGAGAGGCATCTGATTTACCCCTTTTTATTTTCGTTACAGCTAAGGTTTCCTCATCAACACCCTCTATCTCTGTTGCCTCTGCTATCTCTATTGCAGAGGAGAAATTGCTGGCCACTCACAACGATCACCCCGCATCCCTTGAATTCTTCGCGAAGGATGATGGTTCTGTTGTATTGACCCATGTCGTTCAAGTTTTAAATAACGACCATTGGTTCGAAGCTTTCGTTGATGCCCACTCTGGCGAGATTGTCAACGTTATCGACTTCGTCGCCGATGCTAGTGTGCGTATAATGTTTATCTACTTGCATATCATATGCATATTAAAAAACCACTCTTGTAGTACAGCGTCATTCCCATTTCCCAACAATCCCGTCTTAATGGTGGTTTCCAAACCCTCAGTAATCCTGCTGATACTGTATCATCTCCCTTTGGATGGCACTCCGATGGAACCACTACCATCAACACGACCACCACTGCTGGAAACAATGCGATTGCTTTCAAGAGTTCCCAAACCGCTGTTACCACACAATCAAGCACTGGCTTGAACTTCGTGTTTGCCTACAACACGACGGCTGCTCCCACCGTTGCCGCTAACTTGGATTCCGCAAGGACTAATACTTTCTACATTGTCAACTCTATTCATGTAGGAGAATTTTTCTTTAATATTCGGGTTTTCTTATATTTATCTTGCAATTAGGATATCACTTACCGCTACGGTTTCACTGAAGCTTCCTTCAACTTCCAGAACAACAACTTCGGAAAGGGAGGCAAGGGTAATGACCGTGTGCTGATCTCTGTCCAAGATTCCTCGGGCACAAACAATGCCAACTTCGCTACTCCTGCTGAGTGAGTGTTGAAGTATCACATCAATGTATCATGAATAGTGTTACTGAACACTGTCGTAGTGGCCAATCTGGAACCATGAGAATGTTTTTATGGACTATGACCAGCGTAAATTTTCTTTCATTTCAAGTGTTGTGGAATATTTTCTTATAATTACCCTAGCCTCAACGAGATGGTGCCGTTGAAAATGATATCGTTGCTCACGAGAACACTCACGGCCTCACCAACCGTGTTACTGGTGGAGGAACTGGTCGTTGCTTGACCACGGTAAGGCTTCACTCAGTAATTGTATAAACCTTTTTTCTCACTCATTCTATTCTAATAGACTGAAGCCGGTGGTATGGGTGAAGGATGGTCTGATGCTTTCGCCGAATGGACTGAACAAACTAGCGCTACCATCAGCGACTTCGTTCTGGGAGTGTATGTTATTATTTGATTTTATCAATGAATTTTTGCGCTGACCATCTTTGCAGTTATGTTACCAATACTGCAGCTGGTATCCGTTCTCATCCTTACAGCACGAATGCGTGAGTAAACATGTCTATCTCTGAATTGTTCATCTAGGCTAAAATTGGGAACAGGACCACAAATCCTTTGACGTACAGCAGCTTGCAGACTTTGACTGAAGGTAAGCATTACCAATCTGCTCATAAGATTAGCATTCTCTAAATTTGAAATCTTATTTAGTTCATGGTACGGTGTTTGCATGCTATCGTTATGTTTGGTTTTTGCTAACATTGTACTGAACTTATAGATATTGGTGAAGTTTGGGCCAACACCCTTCACAATGTCTATGCCGCTCTCGTTGGAGCTCTGTACGTTCGTCTATTAATCCATACTACACGTTGTGTACTTACCATCTTATCTCAGTGGTTTCGATGCCACTGCTAAGACCAACCCTACGTGAGTCCCATGTTGACTTTTCTTGGAGGTTAAGATACTTACTGCCGAGCAGTTCTACCGCTGGTAACGCTGTCTTCTTGCATCTCTTCATCGATGCTCTTGCCTTGCAACCATGCAACCCAACGTGTAAGCAACTCAATGGTTCAATGAGGTTTTAATTTACTTATTGTGAAACATTTACAGTCTTGACTGGTCGCAGTGCCTGGATCCAGGCTGATGTCAACCGTTACGGAGGTGCTAACAAGTGCACTCTCTGGAAGGTAAATTTAGACCTTTTTTCTTTTTCTTTTCTTTCGAATTTTGACGCTTTTTCTTCATGATAGGCATTCGCCAGCAAGGGCTTGGGCGTAAATGCTGCAAGCCACACCAACAACGCTGCAATTCCAGCTGGATGCTAAATGCTAAATGCTAGAGCGGGCAATGATATGTTTTCAACTTTACATTTGTGTGGTATCATGGATTAAGCTTATTGGTCATTGAGATTTATAGTTGGAGCACCTGTACTAGATATGTCATGTAAACTTGAGCGAATAAATGAAGCACTTTTTTCCATTCCAAGTCGATTCGCGGCCCATGAAGCGTACTTAAGGCTAAGAGATTTATAAATTAAATAAACTTAGAGCTTTCCTAGAAATTTCTTACGAATAGCGAGCTTACAGCGAGATCCATTAAGTGTAAGTAACAGGGTAAATTACGAGAGATGACGACCACTGGCTGCCATGCGATTTTTTCGCGGTTCAACAGTGTTCAACGTCTTTTCTAGAAACTATTTATCGATGTAGTGATGCGAGGTACACGCCAACCGAATGGTTTACAATTACCAAATCGAGAATCCAGACAGCCGCCCATTGCAACTTGTTGGTTCTGAACATCTTCCTCGGTATGTCTTTTCATTCTATAAGTATTGAACTATTCAGAGCTTCTAATTTAATTATCTTCTTTAGGTTTTCGGCATGAATATTACCAATCTTCATGGAAGGCAATTGCAAAGAACGTTGCTCGGGATAGGTCGCTATGATGACCAGATACTTATCTGCAGTTCCATCCGATTCTGATCAGCCCTCGCGGGATCAGAGAATATTTATCCGCTCATCTCAAAAGAACTTGTGATCTTTTGCCAGCTTCTAGCCCTGCCAACACCTCCCATGCGTTGCTCATCTTCTGGAGAGCACCTGGGAGCACGTTACCAGCCGCCGCTATGCTGTGCAGGTTTAAACAGGTGCCCAGCAGTGTAACTACTGCCGAATAATTCGACAATTGGATTGAAAACTATTGAAGCTGCTGATACAGCTAAAGGTTTCTCGTTCCTCGACAGACTTTGAACGTCCCCAATGTTCTAACATTTTGAGGATTTTTGGGCGAGGGTCGCCCTGGATGTTTCAAGAGAAATTTCCTTTTGGAACTGTAAAGTGTCCAGATAATATTGAAGCCTATGAGACTCTGTAAAGGTGAGCAGCACACGACCTCAAGGACTTGGCAACGGATTATTCGGTCAATTCAAGATAACGACAACATATGAACAATTGCCACAATCTGTGCGTTTACTAGTCTAACATTCAAACGTCATCCAGGATACGATTTACCGCTTCTTGGCTTGGCTTATGCTACTATGGAGATCATGTGGAACAATTCTATCGCAGTCTCGTGCGTTCAAGCTCGCATTATGAGCTTTCTGTCGACAGCAGCAATATAAATATCTCGGGTTGAAGTTTAAATCCTTCATCCCCATTACCCTCTCCTTCAGCCCAGTCATGGTTTCCTTTAGCAAGCTCTCTCATCGCACCTCTTTAAGCGCGGCTGTGCTCTTGCTCTGCGCGTCGTCTGTCACTGCGATCGTCTCTCCCGGTTCGATAGTCTCGTATAGACACGAAACTCATCGCAAGCGCGAAGTCGCTCCTGGACTGGAATTGCAAACCTTCCACCCCGAAGCAACCTACGAGGTGAGCTATTCCGCACCGATGTCTTTTTTTTTTTTGAATTCATTTATTACGTTTTAGACCTTTGGTGAAGGCATTGAGCTTCCTCTTACCAAGCGTGCCGTCCCTGGAACTACCCAGGAGGTTGCCACTGCCTTCGTAAAGGAGAAACTTGGCCTCAGCGCGAATGACTTCTCGGCCCCCTCTAGCTTTGACGGCGCGGTTGCTAAACATGCCTATTTCAACCAAAAAATTGTAAGCTTAATGATTGGTTTGGCTTCTCATTCTTTTACACCGGTTTCTTTCCGAAAAAAAATATAGAAAGGCATCAAGGTTGCCAATGCCGTTGCCAACGTCGCCATTAATCGCGACAACAAGGTCGTTACCTTCGGCAGCAACTTTGTGAAGTCTGGTAGGTCCCTAGAGTCCATTTCATTTGGTTTGGCTCACATCCGCCGCAGCAAGTGTACCCCCAACCACTCCCACTGTCTCTGCTACTACTGCCATTGGAATTGCCGAGAAGACTTTGGCTGGCACTTACAATCAGTTTCCCATCTCTTTGAAATTCTTTGCTAAAGACAATGGAAAGCTTGCATTGACACGTTATTCAGGTTCAGAACGATGACCATTGGTACGAAGCCTTCGTCGACGCTCATACCGGTGAAATCGTCAACATCATTGACTTTGTCGCTAACGCAAGCGTAAGCTAAGCTTCTACCATACTTTAAGCATTCAATCTAAATATTTAATTTCACTAAAGTACAAAGTCATCCCTTTCAATCAACAATCTATCAACGATGGCGGCTTCCAAGTTGTTACTGACCCTGCTAATCTCACTGCCTCTCCTTATGGCTGGCACTCAGATGGGACTTCCTCGCTGAACACAACGACCACTGCTCGCAACAATGCTATGGCCTACAAGACCTCCCAATCTTCGGTTACATCTCAAAGCAGCTCTGGCCTAAATTTCATTTATAATTTCACCTCTACCTCGGCTCCCTCTGCCACCGATAATGTAAATGTCGCCAGGACTAACGCTTTTTATATTGTTAACAAGATCCATGTACGTTTTCCTTTATTTCTTTTCGTTAATCTCCGTGGCAGTATTCATGACTCTCATTACAGGATATAACGTACCGCTATGGCTTCACCGAAGCTGCATATAACTTCCAGCAAAATAACCTCGGCAAGGGAGGAAAGGCCAGTGACCGCGTCTTGATTTCGGTCCAAGACAGCTCGGGCACCAACAATGCTAACTTTGCCACACCTGCTGAGTAAGCGATTTATTTCGATTATTTAGTCGTACATAAGGATTAACAACATTGACAGTGGCACATCCGGAACCATGAGGATGTACATCTGGACTGCAACCACTGTATGTCCAAATGATTCCAACGGCGGACACAACTTACTTGAATTCATAGCCTAACCGTGATGGAGCCATTAAGAATTATATCGTTGCTCATGAGATGACCCACGGACTCACGAACCGTTTGACTGGTGGTGGAACTGGTCGCTGCCTTACCACAGTAAGTATGGTCAACGTTTCCTGTTCGAATAGGATTTTAACCTGGTAATAGACTGAGGCAGGTGGTTTGGGTGAAGGATGGTCGGATGCATTCGCCGACTGGTCTTAGCAAAAAAGTGAGACCGTTGTGGACTTCACTTTGGGCTCGTAAGTTTCAATCTATTTTCTATGGGTACTTTGGGCTCACATGCAAATAGCTATGTCTATACCACAGGCATTCGCTCGCATCCTTACAGCACATCCAAGTACGTATCACTGTTCTTCTCTTCGCCGTTTTTATCGTGCTAACAAGCCGTGAAGAGCCACGAACCCGTACACCTATGCTACAACTAAGACCAAATCTGAAGGTGTGCTGCGCTACTATTGCTTCCTTATTCTCTGACTAACAATCAAATAATAGTTCACGGTAAAGCTCCGAGTCGTGATATATGTTGACAATTTATTTACCTTTATCTCTAAGATATCGGCGAAGTTTGGGCCAACATCCTCCACAACGTCTATGCTGCCCTTGTCGGCGCTTCGTACGTCTTTTCTCTTCCATCCTTGGTTTATCGTTACTTTACTGATCCTTCTTCTGTAACGGCTTTGATGTTACCGCACCAACCAACCCCACGTGTGTATCTCCCGCTGCCTATGACATATACATCTTATTGACTATCTCGTTAGCTCCACTGCCGGAAATACCATCTTCTTGCATCTCTTCATCGATGTTCTCTCTTTGCAGCCTTGCAACCCCACTTGTGCGTCCATTGGTTCTGAATCTTTCAGCCGCCGCCGACTTCTTTCCAGTCTTGACTGCTCGTGATGCTATCATCCAGGCCGACGTCAACCGTTATAGTAGTGCCAACAAGTGTACCCTCTGGAAGGTGAGTTATCAATGCTCACATTCTCACCGTCTTTATATTTAAATTATTGTTACTCTATAGGCCTTTGCCAGCCGTGGACTCGGTGTTAACGCTGCTAGCAAGGTTGACAACAGCACTGTTCCTTCTGGTTGCTAAACCAGAGACAGTGCCACCAATCATGTCTTTGTAATTGTATGACTTCATGTTTTATGTGATGTAAAGTAGAAATCCAATAGAAATTGTTGTATTTGCGAGTTAAATTTAAGCATCATGCGGGAAATGTTTGCTCAGAAGTCACGGTTTGAGGAGCCGAGTAAGTATATTGATAATTCAAGGGAATCACTTGAATTTCAAGAGATTAACTATAAATAGGTGAGATATTTTAAAGAAATATTAGTAAGTATATATATAAACTCTTCGCATCGCGGGGTAAGTCGTCAGTGAAAAACTATTTAGCCGCTTGCCACCTTCCCACATAATTGGTTCCGCTCATGGATTACGTCATCCATTATAACTACTCCGGAATTGCACTCGCTGCGGCTCTAACCACTCCTTTCGTCACCTTCTTTCTTCTAATACACAATGTCTTTTGCAGACCTTGAAGCAGGTTTAGGCTCTTCACGGCCGAATACGAATGCCCCTGCTCCTAGGTCGCCACAGGATGCCGCGTTCCTGCAGCTTCAACAGAGCTTGAGCATGCAGGTTTTTAAGATTAATTCCAATGTACAAGGGATGTTGAAGCTGGTAGATCAGGTGTGTTTATACATATATGAGTTTAGATGACGGTGGGTGACGTCAAAAACAGCTTGGGACCGCGAGAGATACGGGGACTATAAGGAAGAGTTTGTGAGTTGTTGTTGCTTTTATCCTAGTTTGTGAAGGCTGATGGTAATCATTTAAATCTGAATATAGACATAACCTTACTGATTCGACGAGAGATATGGCGAAGCGAGGCACGGAGGATCTGAAGAAGCTGACTGTGTTGGAGAAAGATCTCGTATGTCGATTGTTCATACTTACATGCCCTTCCTTAAGATTGATGTTCTTCTGCCTTATTCCCTTCTCTTTAAATATATGTCTATGAACGTCGATGTAATAGCCGCACCAACACGCCGCTCTCACCAAAACGTCTCACGACTTTCAAGTCTCTCTCACCGCCTTACAACGCGCCCAGCAAGTCAGTGCGGAACGGCAAAGGACGGTTGTGGAAGGTGTTAAGATTGCCGTAGAGGATGATGAGATGAGGTAGCTTGCAGCCCTTATTCACGAGAGTTGAACTTAATGGACTATGTTCCTTCAGCAGAGGTGAAGACTCTCGGACACCCCCTACATCGCCTGGTCAACGTCAGGCTCAGCTGTTACATCAGTGCGCTTCTTCAATCTCTTGCTGTTATAATGACGTTTAACGTCAATGTGTTCATTTAGGCAACTCTCCCCGACCGAGCTGTCCCACCAAGAGTCGCTCATCGGAGAGCGGGAAGCTGAAATTCGCGAGATTGAGACAGGAATACATGAATTATCTGAAATATTCCGTGATCTAGGAACGTTAGTTAGTGAGCAGGGCAATATGGTTGGTGAGTAGTTTATCCGTTCTCCCCGTCCCGCAGCGTTTCTGCCATCTATTCACCTTTGCTGACTTATTTCTTTTTACACTCTTACAGATAATATCGAATCAAATATCACATCTGTCGCGGTTAATACGCATGCTGCATCCGACGAACTGACAACTGCGCATGAGTACCAGCGTAAGGCAGGTAGGAGAACGGCTTGTTTGATGATCGTTTTAGTGATAGTTATTTGCGTGGTTTTACTTGCGGTATGCCTTGACATTCCTTTATGCGAATTAGATGCTGATAATGCCTAGGTACTTTCCTGAACATCCGCGGTGCCGGTCTAGGTGATTGATGCCTTGCGTTACGATGACGAGCGCCTAATCCCTGCTATTCTTATGAAGATGGACCCTACCTATGCCATTATTCCTGCCATTCCTCTTTACCATGCATAATCTTCGTTTAATTGTTAATTTTTTTAATTCAAATGCATTAGTACTTGTTGGCTCTTATAAATTTTGCATATTTATCACTACAATTCCACCGAAGGAACTGGCTGATACCTGCATCAAGAGGATGTCGAGGGTTAAGGATGCGATTCGCTGGATCTTAAAAGCTTTGAAGAATCGTGATTGGAACAACATATCAAAAAGGCATATACAGAGTCGAAATACATTGGTACAAGGTACAGCGGACGCCATTGAATGAGCTAACAACTACATTTGTAAACCATCCAACCCGTCCTGTGATTCACATACTGAACTCCCATCGAAGAAGTTTCAATGTTCAAGCAAGGGCACCCTAGAGACGACGGGTAGTAGATTAGCACACGAACATATAAATATAGATAAGATAGGAACGAATAAAATAAGTGTTTGAAACAGCCAACGTACCATGGGATCCCAAGGTGGCAATACGACCTTGTCACCGCTATCAAATACTTTGAGAAGGTCTTTATCCGCTAGTTGGCGGGGTATAACGACTTGGTAGACAAATCTATGAAATATCCAAGTTAGCAATATTCCTCAGAACAGAGACGTCGCGAAAGCTACAACTCACTGATCAAACCATTTCTCGCTCATAACAAACCATCCTTTCTCCCCTGCTTCTTCACCCCACGAATTCTCCACCTTAAACCTTACAGGTCTGCCGCTTTCTGGATCGATATGCACAGCGGAGATAACCATAGCATGTGTCATCGCACTCTCGTTAAGTTGGAGACGTTGTGTCTTCGTGAGCGGGTGTGCGACATCGGAATTGAATTGGAAGGGTGTCTAGGGGGTTGGGTGAGTAAGAATCATGGGTATGGCTGAACGATACGGAATACGTACTTCGAAGTCATATAAACCAAGGTCCATTACGCCAGATATGCGGTCTGAAGACTGACCCACGTCGCAGCCGAAAAACACAGGTTGACCAGCTTTAATGGACTGTGTAAAAGCATTAGCATGATTTATAGGTATATTAGCAGAGAAGTGACAGTATATGTACCTTGACGACTGCTGCTTTGAGGCGCTCGATCTCGGTGTTGACGTCTGGGTAAATGGACATCAGAAAGACACGAATCGAAATATCAAGGAGAGCCTTACAGAGAATAGGCCTTGCACCCCATATATTGCCCAATCTCTCAACGGTATAAAGTTTGTTGCGATCATTTCGCGGGTCGTGGATCAGCGAGAACGCTTCCGTTGCCTGCATAAAGTCAGTTGATAGAAGGTACACAGCGCAATGGAATCACATACAGGATACACCTTGCTCGTAAACGCCTTATAGAACTCCCTCGGTGTCCCTTTCCATTCCTTCGCCTTGCCTTTGACATCCAGATATTCCCATTTAATCTCATCATTTGGCCCAGGAGGTACACCCAACGTAGCAGTCAAGACATTCCACACTTCCTTCACCATGTCCTCCTTGCGTTTCCTCAAGTGTGCCTTCACACTTTCCTCCGTCATCAACCCGTTCTTCTTGTTCAATTCCAACTGTTCATTTATCTCCCTTAATGTCATCACGTGTGCGCGGAGTCGAGTAGTGAGAATCTTGTTTACCGGTCCACTTTCCAACGCTCCTTGTGCATCGGGGAAGAGGACACCAGGAATGACACCATATTTCTCAAGAAGGTTTACAACCATGTCCCATTGGCCTCCATCGCTGACGGGCGATCTCGCAAGGTGATTAACAACCCTGTCATCCAATTCCTTTCCCTCTCTCATCAACTCGATATTATTCTCGAGGAAGTAATTGGCCTTCTCAAGTTTATCATAGAAGAATAGATAAGCTTGGGAGAGTTGGAAGTCAGGAAGGGAGAGTGTTGCTGAAATATTGTGTCGAAGAAGGTTGGTGGACGCGAAGAGCCAGCAGCGACCGCTGGAGCGTTGAGAGGTTATTGGACCGGTGGAGGTGGGGATGGTATTGCTGAATATATGTGGGGTGGACGTGAGGTTATGCTTGAGAAGGAGGGTGGAGGGAAGAGAAGATTTGGAGAGTGTCGTGCGTGCAAGGCGTGCAGCTGGTGTCTGTGTAGAATGGTTTAATACGGTTTAGTTATGGCGAGAAACATCCTTACAGCAGCGACATCCCGCTCATATTCCCGAAGATCGGGTATAGCAAGGGAACCGTCAGAGAAGGTAGTGGAAGACGATGCCAGGGTTAGGTTAGACAGCTGCTGATTGAGCTCGCGGTCGCGTTCTTGTCCATGACCATAGGCGGTGGTCTTCTCGTCTACAGCGGCAGGCGGGTTAATCGGCTTGGAATATGAAGAGCCCATTGTGGTCACGTCCTAGATCGAAATGCACGGCACTAGGTTAAGTATCTGAAGGCTGCGACTGTGCAGCTGACACAGTGACAGAGGAGACGATAAGGCGCAGTGCGTCACGTGGAACGTCCAGTACTCATTGGACGAAGATGTCGAATTCTGTATGTCGTTCTTGATCAGGTATTTTTGTACAAGGGAGCGTAGATAGCGAGAATAACGCGTACTATTGATTCCCTTGTGAATAACCCTCCCAGGAGCGGACTGGGCCGTTGTACTCTTTTCGTGTCCTTCGTTTTCTAGTGCTAGGAAACTTGAATTTGATGACATATTAAAGAGGGAAAGCTTTGCTAAGTATTGAATAGCCATTGAAGATGTTGACGGAGGACTACTTTGAAAACGAAGTTCTGTCAGTCTGCCGCGTAGCCCGCCCAAGTGGTCCTGTTTTCCATCTTCCTGTCCGTGATACTTAGTAAAACGCAATGCTTCACTTAAACTTGATGAAAATATATGCTTGATTTTAGGCTTTCATCTGTAGGAATGGTCCAAGTATGTAGCTCTTCAAAGTTCAAAGTTCAGACTTCAGTTGACGTTCGGTATTAGGCGCCGGTCTGGTGACTTCCGAATGGGCTGAAAGGGGATGATGTCGAAGAAGTCGATGAAGTTTAGAGGTCGGGGCAAGAGGAGAGGAATCATCGTGAGGAGAGCTGAATCGCGAAGACAGCTGGAGAGAAGGTTTCTATCGGGGATACAAAGGGGAAAGTCCTGCGGAAATAGGGTGGCTCAACACAAAGAAAAATGGTCGAAATTTATGAGATAAAAAAATACCTTTCAACTCGAAATTATTAATAAAATTTGCTCAAAGGTGGGACGGGCATCAGAAACCCTTTTGGGACGGGCGATGGGCGAAGAAGCGACCTCTTTATCATAAACATATGGAGACCGAAGTTGTCCCCATCAGTGAAAGGTTTAGGAAGAAGAGGTCTCTAAGTAAAGCAAAAGAAACCATTTTGAGGTGATTTCAAGCGCAAAAGTCGAGGGATAATTCGCAGAGACCTCAGCTGCGAAGAAGGGCAGAGAGAGCGTGAAAGGAGCGTATGTACCGCATCATCCCGACGAGCTGGTGGGCAGAATGCTTGCAGCTCCGTCGTCATGTTTCTGGTTCGCTTAATTAACTGGTTTCGAAGGGACGGTTTAACCGTCAGTCGTGCCTCCTTCCAGAACCGTAATGCACAGCCACTGGTCGCTCACTAAACATGCCCAAACAAACGGCCACTCTTCTGCCCGCTTCCTTCCAACCATTTTCCACTCAATATACAAACAAGATGTGCTCAATTTCGAGCCTTTGAATTTTCGAAATAAACTAGATTGGGCTCAGAGAGTTCTTTGGCTGATTCACAGTGTTCATCGACGACGTTGAACACCGAACGCGCCATCGAGTCATTTTATTCTCCCATCGCGGCGGGTGCACCACTCATGGCAAAACAAGTTATCCTCCAATTATTCAGCAATGCCTGGAATCGTCCAGACTAAAGCTCCGCAGAATATTCATGAAGAAATAAAATAATGCCCCATCCGGTGGGCCATTTCCACAACTCTGAAGTTCATCGACAGTCCTTCCAGGAATTTTCAGGCTTATGTCAACACTAGAAGGAAATTATACTTGTTTTTCTGCTCGAAGCATTCAAGCAATAAGATGTAGGAGCTAGCAACACTTTGAATCTTTGGAGATGAATGTAAAGTTTATTGGATCATTCCCAGCTCAGTAGGTTCGCGTCTACTAGTTTGCAACGAAGACACAATTCCGTATCATTATTGAGACTCGTCTAGCGTCCTATTAAGGCTCGGGGGGAAGAACCTGAAAATAAATAAAAAGGCAAGTCGATGATTAATGATCAACTTGCCAAATTCCCATTGGTACACAAGCCGCTCCACCTCCACCCTCATGTTCCGTCGGAATATTACTGTAAGCTGACAGAGTGTTGTCCAATGGACCCCATCTGGACCTACCTGGACCCAGTGAGCTTCCCCTTTGGATGAACCCTGAATGTCATTATTAATCACAATGTTATACAGTTTTACGCTCACTATGCTCACAGTGGGCTATCGTAGATGTATAAAATGACCGTTCTTTTCTACGAATCTTCATCTACACAGTTACCTGAAATGAGCCAGCAAACATTGTTACAGAAGGCCCTTATCCTTCCAGTGAAGCAAGGAGACTTCCAACTCGTTTCCATTTCACGTCCTGTCCCAACTAAAGGCGAAGTCCTTGTGAAGGCAAGTGTATCAGTGATTTCCAGAACTCACTCACTAAATTCCGAACAGCTTCACGCGATTGCACTCAACCCGTCAGATTGGAAAATCAGGAAACTCGGTATCGTTATCCAGGAATATCCCACTATCCTAGGCAGTGATGCAGCAGGAACGGTTGAAGATGTTGGCGAAGAAGTAACTCAGTTCAAGAAAGGAGACAGAATGTGAGTATATTTTGGCAGATATCTGACGCATATATGCTAAATTGCATCCGTTTTGCTGATAGCCTATATCAGGGATTTTGGAATGTTCATCAAGGTACTTTCCAGCAATACGCAACCGTTTCTGCAGAAGTTGTAGCCAAGGTGACTGCTCGAAAATTATTCGAGGTCGCCATTATGTAGTTTACTTTACCGTCAGATTCCTCCCAACCTAACTTTCGAACAAGCCGCCACGATTCCTTTGGGTCTTGCCACCGCGGCTGCAGGATTATATGTTTCCTCTTCAGGCTATGAAGTTCCTTCAATCGACAATAAGGACTCAGAGAGCAGATATAAGGACCAGAAGCTAGTATTCGGTGGTGCTGGTTTAAGACCACCATGGGAAGGAGGAGACGGTGCTTATAAAGGGAAAGCGTTCGTGGTTCTCGGAGGAGCTTCCAGCGTTGGCCAATACGGTAAGCATTCCGACATTCGGCATGTAAGCTTGAGATATAAATTAAACGACTTTCATAGTGATTCAATTAGCGCGACTCGCCGGATTTTCCCCCATCGTCAGCACTGCATCCCCACATAATGAAACGCACCTGAAGTCTATCGGCGCAACCCATGTGATTGATCGAAATGCCGAAACTCTTCTGGAGGAGATTAAAGTTGTCTTAATCTCTGTCACTGGTACTCCAACGGCCAATATAGTCTTTGATGCCGTGTCCGCAGAAAGCTCGCAATTGCTGGGTTGGAAATTGTTGGAAGACTCCGGAATTCTTGTTCTGGTTCAACCCCCACATGATGGTTTCAAAAATATACTGGTAACGGATCACATCGCCCACGAGAAAAATTGGGTTTTAGCCTTTGGAAATCCCCATATCAACAGAGACCTGGGAAAAGTGTTGTATAAACATTTGGAGGGACTGTTGGAATCTGGAAAGATTGTCGTAAGTGATTTCTCATATAATTTTCAAGCATTTCATGGACGACTTTGCTTCCAGCCAAATCGGGTCGAGATTATCCCTGGTGGTCTGAATGGAATAGTACCTGGTTTGGAGAGAATGGCGGAGGGAAAGGTGTCTGGAGTGAAGTTGATTGTCAGACCTCAGGAGACGCAGTAGAAATCGTCATAATATTTGCCAAATACGTGGAGATGAATAATGTTTGATGAATTTCGCATTTACTTTATATTCCTACACCTAACTGAGTCACTGGCTACACACTGAAAACGAGTTAAGTGTCGGACACTTTGTACACAGAAGAAATCATCTTACAGTCCATTAATTACAAAAAAAGGATACAGCTCAACATCGCACACTACTGTTTGTAAGGCACGATATGACAACTTCAAATGAATTGGGTCAGTAAAAGCGGAAGAATTGCAAAAGCGTAAGAATAAACCCACCCAAGGAGCCCTCTCCCTCCCCATCCTTTTCTTGGAGTCAGCTGTAGCGTTTTGCGAGTCTGATTACGAAGGACAACAAGTTCTACCGTTTTCTGTGGAACGCTCGAAATCAGACACCAGGATATACCAGAGGCAATAATGATCCTCACTTCTTCATGAGCCGCCACAAATTCTGCAATAGGTTGCAGAGTGCTAGTCGGGAATGAATCGAGTGTCAGATTACCGAATTGAACGAACAAGTCTTCCCGTTGTAAGCCCTGGGTTGAGGCGTAAGCACCTTGATAGAGATGAGAGTGACTCTGACATATGTACTCACCGCTTGTGCAGCTGGACTTCCAGGAAGGACACCATCTACGCGCGCAAAAGGTTTATCTACTGTAACGCCATTCGTCTTAACAGCCTGAGTGCTCTTCTCGCTAGCAGCTTCCCTAGCTTCAACATTCGACGGATCATACACCTGCTCCAACGCCTTCCCTAGTTGATCGACCACGGCATTCATGTCGTTTCTTAACTCGATGATTCGTACACGCGCATGCCGCACAGCCCAGACGTCGATGTCTCCTCTTGGGAAGCCTTCGGGATCGACAAGGGGTGAATTGAGTGTTGAGTTGTTTACTGAAAGGATGCTGAACTGCGCGTCCAGCTCGGCCTGGATTGCTTCTTTGTGAGCTATTAGTGCACGAGCTCTATCCGTCGATGAAGACATGAAGAAATAATGAAATGGACTTTTGTTTGAAGTTGTGGCTGAGGATGACACGGACGCGTCAGTACCGCAAAGCTTACATCAGTTACTGATCGCGTGAAGCGTCTATTTTATTCTTTATTCCACAGAAAAGGCTCAGAAACCCTCGAAGATAGGCGTCAATGAATATTACAGGCCCCGGAAAGCACAGAAAATGGATAAATAATTATGCCTTCCATTCCATTAGTTCCAAAATAAAGTACAGAATAAATTACTCGAGAAAGCCTTACAAAGGCCTTCTCTTCAACAACGCCGGTATTGTGTTTTCAAGTCGTTTTCAAGCCTTCTTCTCATTCAGCCAATCGATCTTATCAATCTCCAACCACATCATCCACTTTTTCTTCTCTTCCTCAGTTCCCTCGAACTTGAAATTAATTCTCTTAATTTCAGCAAAGCCTTCATCCAAGGACGGTGGTTCATGATTGGCTCTGAATGAAATAAAGGCTAAAGCTGGAAGAACGGAGCGAGTCGGCTATAAGTATGAGAATGCGTTAGTCGTTTCGAGGAACTATTAAAAGTGCAGGTCAAAAAAAGTATTACCTCGTCTTCTTGCCCCGGAACTGTAGAAGATTTATGGATATAAGCGCGGTACAGATTGTTATGCCAACATAATGGTAGGGGCGCTGTGAAGTTCATACAGCTAGATCCAATCTATCAATTTGCTTCCAGTCTAAAGGAGACACGAGATGATTTACCGGATAGGCACCCCGAGTTCCTTGCATAAATTGATATATTCTTTCCTTGTTGCTTTGTCACGATTAGTATTGTCTGTAAAAAAAAAAATTTAGGATGGGAAGATAAAAAAAATAGATGCAGCTCATACCGACGACACAGCTTATTCCGTTCTTTATGAAGCTCTCCACCGCTTTCACGCATTTGGGTCTCGTCTTCAATGTATCCTGATTAACGTGTTGATAACCAGCTGGTTCAAAATATCGTCGATATAGACTGGTTTTCCCTGATGCAGGACACCCAACGAAGAGAACAACTTCCGGTTTGGTTGGTTTTGACAGAGCGGGCCGAGGAATGAGTGGGGTAGATGTCGGCGTGAAAAGAGGGACTATTGATGTATTATTAAACATTTCATTGTTGGAGTAATTTAATCACTTACAGTCCAAAGGGACTTGAGACGGGTCAAAGCCTTTCAGAGTGTAAGTTGCGGGTTTAGAATCAAGGAAATATTCTTCTGGAGTATAAAATCGTAGTCCGACATTCAATGCGAACTTCCGATCCGAATCACTATGGTCTCCTGGCCGACCGGCCGCATCACCAACATAGAACGATGCTTCTTTGTCTAATAGAACCGGTTAGTTGGATAATTGACAAAACCATAAGGCTACTTTACCTATCTGGGTGATATTAAGCTTTTCGAACTCATGAAACATCCCGGGCATTGGTTTGCGATAGAAATCATGCAGATTTGCCGCGAATATTCGGAATGGCACGGTAGATATCTATTAATATTCAATCAGAGTTAACAAAAAGACGGTTCCGTAGCTGGGAACAAAATACCTGAGCTGAAATCAGAGGTATTTTAGCTTTCCATTCATCGATGGTCTTCTTCTTGGATGACCCTTGATTTGAAAAAATAACAATAGTATATCTATACATTATAGTTAGATCAGATTCAATATTAGGCGAGAGACGTTGAACGTACCCATCTGCCACTAGTCCTTCCAACTTCTTCTTTACATCTCCTCTCCACCACACCCAATCATGACTATCCTTAGGGTATCTATTCCCAGACTTCGTCTTTATCAGCGTTCCATCCAAATCAAATGCAGCGACTTTAGACGAAGGGATTGGATTGAGATGTAAACCATGGAAACAGGAACGATCGATCTTTTGTTGCCAAGTAAAGGAAGAAGGCTGCTTCTCTGCAGGATTCAGGAAAAAGGGATGTGTTGCTGCGATCAACCGTTAGCTATAGAAACTTGAATTGAGAGGGAAGACTGGGTAACATGACACGGAGGAAGACGTACGTTTCACAGCCTTCGCGGGCTTTTGCGAACTTGGTAAACCAGCCTCTTTCGCTGGCCTTTTCCGTGAATTTGAGCCTAATAACAATCGTGTAACGTCAATGCTAGGTCCTTTCAAAAAATGCCCGTGCCACCTCGAAACGCACCGGATGTGGATGCCATTATGCTGCGCCGTCCGTGAACTCTGCAGAGAACGGATGCGTTTAAGGAGCTCAAAATTTCCAAGGTATACTAAGAAATGAAGATCCGGCCTGAGGATAGAAGAGAGAATCTAGGGTATTTGAGGATTGTTGTGACTGGAACGACCTGCTTTTGTGGGCGCCTGTGGACGCGTCTACTTGCCAATCAACGCAATCTAAAGTATGCTTGCCGACTTTGGGGAAACTAATTTCTCTGATCCTTCAAGGGTGTCAAGATCTTTAAACGAGACATACATTACTGGTAGGCTGTAGCTATTTTGAATTTTGTGAAGGTGGATTGTATGCTACATGCGGTCTGACGTTTAAAATATGTCAAATATAAGTTTCCTTTGCTCTCGCAGAGCACCCTTCTATTTTTCAATAGTATGGAAAACATGATTTCGTAGCAGTCCGATGGTTTGCCAGTATGCACAGACCAAGTTTCTTCTTTCCTTAGTATTCATTTAAACCCGGGATCAAAGACCATTAACTACTTTGAAAGCAGCAGCTTCGAAATTTTCCTATGGAGATGCATAAGATACGCGAGATGGTAAAAGTATAGAGTTGACTTACATCCGGGATTCGTACGCACCCATTCTCCCCCTTTTCAATAAAAGCGATAGGTACGCCATCGCCCTCCAAACCCAAACATTCACCAAGATTTCTATATATTAAAATTTCTGGAACATTAAAGATAAGAATATAAATATCAGTTTTCTTGGGACACCAGAGAGCCCGAGAACTGACTGACCTTGTGTAGGGGAGTCAAGCGAGCCTTTGTAGCTCCTTGCCTCAAGTAACTCGTGGCACGTATCGGGTTTGATATATCTATAAGCTTGTTCGGGTCGCGAAGATGTACAATTTCCATCATCATAAAAGATTGCAGGCCATGCCGAGACGACGGAAGCGAGCACTAAGAACGGGAGGTAGCAACGCATTTTGGAGTTCGTAGAGGTTGAACTTGAAGATGAGCCTGGGGTGCTTACTGATGGTTCTGAGGCAAGGGTTATATCCTTGAAGGCTAAATTATGAGAAAAAAGAAGCACCCCGGCCATGGGATATGGTTCGTCATGAAACCATATGCATTGGATAGAAACATACCGCTTGAGCCTTTATTTGAATTCGAGTTGTCGGTCGTTGAATGTATATACATCAGCTTAATCGAAGTTTAATGCAGAAAGACTCGCATATTCTTGATTACTATATAATGAAAGCTTCTATATTATCAATACCTATGGTCAATTTCTATTGACTACTGACTCGGCTGGTGGATCGATTTCATTGAACCAGATACCATGATATAAAATAACATTTATACTTACTGTGTACAATTTGGGATTCTTCGGTATGATGACATTGTCGTATTAAACAACCGTAGGGGCCTGTTATGTACACTAGGTGACGTTAACGTGGAGCTGGAGAAGAGTTGTCCAAGGGTCGGGTGACTGACAGGACACAGAACCAGCTTCGATGTCCAATGTCCGATGAGAAGAAACATTTCAGCTAGTGATATTTCGGTGCGAAAAAACCTGAACAGGACTTACGTTTTATAAGGCGCCTTATTTCACTCGAAATTTGCCGTAATCGAACAAGGCAGCATTCGAAAGCACGGTAACAACCACCGGTACTTACATAACCGAGTCCTTACTTACGAGTTCCAGACTAATCAATAAATAGGTGTTTAATATACGTGTTGCCTGTAAGCAACCTAAAGAAATGATATCTAGAAAGCTCTCTGCTTACCTGGCCTTTCGAGTCCAAGCTAAGAATCGGAAACAAAATCAAGCGCTGACGTAACGTCTCGTGTCACAACAACGGGGTGACAGCGATCGAGTCACTCCGCGATTTTCCGCGATTTTAAGAACACTATGCGTGTAATTTCGCAAATTGCTCAGAGCCAGAGAGTAACAGGTTCTCGTAGTTTCTCTTCAAACGCTATCAGGAAGGATGGCATCAACCGCCATAGTCGAATGGTGACACAATCAAAAGCCCAAGGAGCCAGTCAGGTGAATCCAGTGTTGTCTTCTGTGTAAAACCTCGTTTAGATGGAATTTTCAGGCTATGTTATGGGCAACAGAAGGTGTAGAACAGGATTCAGATTTTAATAAGGCGATGGTTGGAGTTGCTAGTGTCTGGTGAGCTGTTTCAAATCATGTCTCAGTTCTCCGCTCACTTGTGTTCAGGTATGAAGGCAATCCGTACGTCTCGACTACCCAGGCGGAACCAATTTTGCATTACTCACTCTTCTCTATAGATGTAACAGACATCTTTTAGACCTTGGAAAATCTGTCAAAAAGTCCATTGCTGGAACTGGTGCCATTATTCCTTACCAATTTGGTACTGTCGGCGTTTCTGATGGCATCTCCATGGGCACATTCGGCATGTCATATTCGCTGCAATCTCGTGATCTTATTGCGGATCAGGTTGAGACTGCTGCTGGTGGACATTGGCTTGACGGAATGGTCGTTATACCCGGATGTGACAAGAACATGCCTGGTGTTCTTATGGGATGTGCGTCAGACTCTCAAATATTAACTAAGAAAATACTAAATATCACATCCATTTCAATTAGTGGGACGCCTTAACCGTCCCGGTTTGATGGTCTATGGAGGAACTATCCGTCCTGGCTCCTGTGAGGGAGCTCCACAGTTGGATATCGTCTCTGCTTTCCAGTCTTATGGAAAGTACCTTCAGGATGGCAAAACTCCGGAGGCAGAGAAAGAACGTTATAATACTGTTAGATATGCTTGCCCCGGTCCTGGCGCATGTGGTGGAGTGAATAATATTTATTCGACTATTTTTGGAGTAATACTGAATATTGTTTCTAATTCAGATGTATACCGCAAATACCATGGCTTCTGCAGCAGAAACCCTTGGCATGACACTCCCGGGCTCATCCTCCTTCCCCGCAGAGTCCGAAGAAAAACGCCTGGAATGTGAGAGCATAGGCCCTACCTTGCTCAACCTACTCGAGAAGAATATTACTCCCCGTGATATTATGACTCGTGCTGCCTTTGAAAACGCTTTGGTAAATCCTTTAAAAATTAAATTTAGTTTATTTGGTATTTAACATGAGAGATTTAGGTCTTGACGATGATTATGGGTGGTTCCACCAATGCTGTCTTGCATCTCATCGCCATTGCACACTCCGTTGGCATTAAAATTACCGTTGATGACGTTCAGGCCGTCTCTGATAAGACACCCTTTTTGGCTGATTTGAAGCCCAGTGGAAAATATGTTATGGAAGATGTTTACAAGCTCGGTGGTACTCCCAGTATGTTCTCTCACGTTAAATTAATTATACTGCACATTAATTGGTCCTTAATTAGAAATCCTCGCATATCTCCTGAAACATGGTCGTATCGACGGTAACACCATGACTGTCACTGGACGCACTCTCGGAGAAAACTTGGAGAGATGGACTGCCAAATATGGCGAATTGAACGATAGCCAGGATGTCATTCGTCCTTTGGACAAGCCACTCAAGACTAGTGGTCATATTCGGTATGTAAAAGATCCTGAATTGGTTTACCTTATTGTATATCCATCATGATATGGTCGCTGACTTCATTGACTGTAGCATTCTTAGGGGCAACCTCGCTCCCGGAGGTGCTGTCTCCAAGATTACCGGAAAAGAAGGTCTCACTTTCACTGGCAAAGCTCGCTGTTTCGATTCGGAAGACGACATGGTCCGTGCCGTCGAGAATGGTGAGCTCAAGAAAGGCGAAAAGACTGTTGTTGTTTTGAGGTACCTTGGACCTAAGGGTGGTCCCGGTAAGTGTTTTATTTTATCATCATTTTTCTTTTCCTTCTTTAAATCCGAATTCCCTCTTTTTCTCTTAGGCATGCCTGAGATGTTGAAGCCCACCAGTTTGATCATGGGCGCTGGTCTTGGTTATGATGTCGCCTGTTTGACTGATGGTCGATTCAGCGGAGGGTAAGTTTCTCCGTGTTCTCTCAACATTATAGGGTCATCTCATGTTACCATTTTATCTATAGATCGCATGGCTTCGTCGTCGGCCACGTTGTCCCCGAGGCTCAAGTTGGTGGACCTATCGCTCTTGTCCAAGACGGTGATATCATTCACATCGACGCTGAGGCTAACACTATCAACATGGAAGTCTCTGACGAGGAACTCGCGAGGAGGCGTAAGGAATGGCGTGCACCCCCTCTTAAGGTCAACCAAGGTACTCTCTACAAGTATGCTCAATTGGTTCAGGATGCGAGCCATGGATGTGTGACGGATGCAGGTCCTAACTAATCCTTCAAAAGAGTCCCCCAGTTGGGGCTTATATTCAGTTTCCTTCGGGAAAGACACTGATAGAGGAATCGATGTAATACGTTGAAATTCTAAAAGATATTATTGAATATTTCTAAATCTGTGAGCGTGGTGGAGTCACTGAAAGCCTGATGCTGATCATAAATGACAATTGCCTCGTGTTAGAACAGGAGGTAGGCATACCTAGATTGCACGGGTTCTGCCTTGTGAAACCCCCGATGCTTGAGGGGAGATCCAGATCAACGTCAATGTTAAATGAATATTCGAAGAGGGAGGAAAGGGGAATGAGTGAATGGGTTCAAGATTGACCAGGCAGAAGCGCTAAAATGAACACAACAGCCCCGAATACGGGTCATTCACTTTCAATTCAAGTCATTTAGGATGGTGTTCTAGAGGGCCCTCCAGAGATAATGTGTATGAAAATGACGCCTAACATTGATAAAAGTTGAGACCATTGGAAAATGCGTGTATTTTTGTAGTAAAGAAGCGAATTTCATTCCGTCTCGGGATTCCACTTACGTTGATATTCTTTTCAACGCCGTACCTAATTTGTTAAAGGTAATCTTCCATACAAGATACAAGAGACAAGATATGGGCACTACTTGTTGTATGCCCCGCAATCGGATTCATTCACTCATGAATGATTCATTGAAATGCTACCTGTATAATCAAGATAAAATTTAAGATATCTACTAATGATAGAAATAGAATTAAGCCACCATCATGAGTCACGACGACTTGCTGCCGTAGTTCCTCGATTCGGATGACGAGAAGTTTTGTCTATAATCCGATCCACCCGAAGAATAGAAAAAAAAGGAATCAAGCTCACTGGCAGATCCGGGATCGGCTCGTTGAACCTTCATAGCTTAGGAAATTATCGCACCGGCAAATATAGCCAACTTCTTCCTTCAAAACTCATTATGATTGACAATAAATAAATAGACCTGAAAACATATTTGAGGGACAACAAGACTGTGTACCAGGGGATTAAGTAGACAATGCATTGACTTCGCCTATTAATATCATCTCTCGAGGCCAGAAATAAAGTTTTGCCGACGTTCAATCGGAAGCATACATGGGTTTCTTTTCACCATCATCATCACATCGATGAAAGAAATTATTCCGCAATTGATTAAACATGACCTAGTAGTGAAGAATGTTTCTATCAGCAATACATGTACGAGCCAGGAATGGAAAAGGGGACACAAAGGTGGATTACAGAGGGGAAGGAATTAAGGAAACAGAAGAGAGAATGCGCAAGTGAGTTTTGTTAATACACATCCAGGTCCTGATCGACCTTGAATTGCAAAATAATGATAGGAATTATAGAGGGTCGTAACAAACATGGCTGTCTTTTGGAGTTGGCGTGGACCATCGTCTATTCGAAGTGCGGACCATAGTAACGATGGGGAGGTTCATCGGGAGGCGTGGATGATCGTCTTCTGGAGTGTACACTTGATGCTCTTTCATCTTCCTCGTCATCAGAAGCGGTCTCCCCATGTTGCATTGTGGGGGGATGATGATAAGAGTATACGCGAAACGTTCGGTCTGAACCGTGATGGGTGGAAGAGGGTTCAGGAAAATAATCTCTTGATGACGAGCCACCCGCGAACGATGGCGCCGAACGTGAGTAATGAAAACTGTGTGTAGAATAATGCGATCCTAATGATGGTGGGGGTGGTGGAGGTGATTGTCCGCATCGTGGTTCAAGTTCAGGTCTATATTGGCGGTTTCGGGAGAGTTCAAATTGGGATTGGGAAGACGGTCCAGCCTGGGGATTATGATAATGCTGAGGGGTTCTTCGTTCATCCTCTCTACGTTGTTGTTGTTGAAGGCCCATTCCAGGTCCGACCATCAGATTTGGAAGGCGTGTAGGCTGGTAAGAATATTGCGGCATGGGAGGAGCAGACAATGGGAGGGGAGAGGGATGCGCCATATATGGATCTTGTTGATACACTGGCATACTGGATGATGACGACGGTCCGGGGACATCGTTCATCGTTGTCTGTGCCGCAGGCTCGCGAGCACTCGAGGGAATAGCTGCGACTTGTTGCTGCTGCAATTTCGTCTTCTTACCGGGACCGCGCCGTCGAACATATTCGTCGTAAGCACAAACCTGGCCTCGGCGAGCACAATTGTAGCATGTCGGGCGAGCACCGTCACACTTCAGTTTGCGTCCTAGAAAGAATAGATCAAGAGGATAAATCCCCGTGGGTAAGTACCACACTTGTGAAAATGATATATGACGTCAAGCCAGGCTAGGCTTACCTCGACAAAAATGACAGGCTAGCTCAGTTTTCTTGCTAATCTTCTTCCTGCCTTCATCACTTCCTCCCCCTGCACCAGATCCTTGACTGCCTCCTCGTGTACTGCCACTTCCACGTCCGGGGAAATCATCATCATGATCTTCCCTATCTTTCCGTTTTCTGTTCCCTGTGTCCGAGGTCGCGCCTTGTGCCGTGTAACCAGAACAAGATGAAGAGTAGTCACTCGCTTGTAGGGGCGTAAATGGTAAATCCCCTTTATTGGCTGCATCTGCCTAAGTCTTTAACAGCGGGACTTCTGAATAGGCAAAAAGGAATACGTACCGGGAGTTAATTCGGACGGGCATGCAGGGGAAACGAAAGGCTTTTGGCTTGCTGACAGTCGGTCAAGTGGAGGACCCTCGTGAAGGGCATAACCAGAAATGAAATCTACTGAAAGGAAGTCACCATGAATGTGTAATTCATGATACAGGGAATGAAGCGTACCTTTTGAGCCGCCAGGCGTGGAGATAGTGCGGGAGACTTCCGGGGCGTAATATGAAGTTTGTTTAGTCAAAGTATCGCCTGGTCGTTGAACTTCTTGCGAAAGGAATGGCTTTAACAGGTGAAAATTGTTGGTGAAGTTAGAGGAAGAACGCAGGAGATGAACACCGTGTCCAGGATTAAATGTGCCTTGAGTATTAGGTGTATACTGGAGATGCAACTGGGTTTGAAGATTCTTTCCGTCGCGTCGCAAAGATTGCCTTCCATATTCATTAAGTCCATAGTAGAGTCCGTATCCAGGTGTCCTTTCAATAGAAGGCGTATCCTGAAGTAGCCACAGGCGTCAAAGGGCAGCCACTGGGAAGCATGTATGCAGAACGCACCTCGCTTTCTTCTGTCTTGACATCTCCACCATACCATGAATACTGTGGAAGTTTCGGGTCTTGGAGGAAGCAATTCGGCACCAAAGGCGGGAGCAAGGTCGGGACCTGAGCGGTAGGGGCTAGAAGGGGACTTTCCACGCTCATCGGTCCTGATGCAAGAAGAAGACAGTACGATGGATGACGCTCAACGTCGTTCGAGGTGAGATGTGTGAGTAGGCTTGACGCTGTTGATGGCGGGGGTTGAGGTAAGTGCGGCGGGATTTCTGAGGGCGGGACCTGATTTCGAGCTCAGGTTTCTAGCGGATGAACCTGTGAACCACTTTTGCTGACACATGACTCGCATTTGAAGCTTTCTGCAGTGCCATGTTGCAACAAAAGAAGAATGTCTGTTTTTCTGCTCGCAAGCATTCGAAAAGGAAAAATGACAGGACCAGTGACGACGAAACCACATCGTTTGATAACCACTGCACCGTCCCGGGACTGTTATAACGGCTTCAAAGGCTTCCAAGAGGTGAGCGTTGTGTTTCTATCTTTCTCATTAACAAAAATGGGTTCGCAGCGTACTTGCTATCATTATGGCGTCAATGATCATCCATGATAATTACCTCCAGTGTTGGCGATCTTAATCCTTGGCAGTGTTGTCCCACCGACACTGCTAATGTCGGAACATTTCTTCAGCCTATGCTCCTTTTGGTTTCCGGCGGATTTCCTCGGTGACCGCGTTTCCGCTCATTCGCCGTGCTTTCGATCGATCTGTCAGCACCTTTGTGGCGCTCTTTATCCCCGGATGCGGGCTCGAATGTGTCCTCTCCCCGATATTATCCAAGCAGGGACAGCGATTCCACAAAGAGACCTCAAAGGGCCCATATCACAATCATTTTATCTCCATCCTTTCGATCTCGGCTTTAGAAACCACTCAAACAAACGTAACCCGGAGCTCTCTGGATGATCGACACAGCACTCTGCATTTTGCCTGGTGGAGGAATATGGAGGATGCTGTCGCTTCCGGGGTTTCAGGTTATTTTGAATGGGCGATTTGTTTCTATGGGTGAAAGTGAACACTTTTAAAGGACCAAACAGGTTGGACTAGTGAAATCGTCATAAAACATTTTACCAAACACTTAAAAGGCCTTTTCTGATTATTTTGATGGGTCTAGTGGTTCCGTTACGTTTCGGCACAAAAGAGCCCAAGAACCAAGAGGAACAGGAGAATCGATAAGTCTTACAGAAAATAATTTTCGGAAAGGTCAGGCGTCTATAATTATAAATTAACGTACTGTCACTCACAAAGGCCTCTATGATGTCCACCTGAAAGAAACTTCATTCTGCGTATCTAATAATCGGCTTTGGTAGAGGCAGCTTAATTGAATAATGAAAATTTGTATATATTTGGAAATTGCACAGCACATCATAAAATTCTTTCCTTCTAGCGAGGCGGAGTGCGCCAAAGGCGAATTTGCCTCATGGGGGCGTCTATGGTTCTGTCACATCCTTCACGTCTTCCACAATGGACACGTTAAGAAGACGGAACCCTTTCAAGAATACAGATGCACACGATGGAGAGGATACCAATCTCATACTAGATGAGCAAGGTATTTCTTAGACATACCTCTCCGCTTGTAGATATCAACGAATGTTACCTTTAACAGAGCAGGAGGAGGTCCTTGACGATCTGCGGAAGCAAAGCACGGAAACCGCAGAAGACTTCTACATGTTCTTGCAAGTCTTCCTTGGAATCTTTATCTTCTTGTGAGTATTCGGCGGATCTACTCCCGTCTCCCGTCCCCCGTTGACAGATGGGTCTGAATTCTTCAAGTCAACTTTGGTTCCTAGTTTCGCCACGTGAAGCGACGCCGTTCCATATCTTACACCCTTACGTGAAGACGCCTTTGCCACCGCTCATTCCAATGTCGGCCCTATTCTCTCTAGTGGCCCTAACAGTTCTTCTGAACGTCGTGCTCTATCTTCCAGAGCACTTGACACTACCTCGTGTTATCCGCTCGGGTATCAGACAAATTGTATCGTGCCTTCCGCGCAACTCCCAAGTTCTGGTGAATTCTTTTATTCCACTGTCCAAAATATGGTCGATTGGGCTGCTATCTATCGCGCCGCTACTGAGTATCATCTTCGTGGCGGACGTGCCCCAAATCATATGGTGGTTGTTCCCGGTCCTTGTCATGGGGACGGTGGTATTGAGTATTTCATGGATAGAAGATACAAATGTACAGATAGATAGGCTCGAAAAAATGAAATACGAAGCCAAGGGGGCTTAGGACCCCAAGACTTCTCCTTATAGTTTGGCAGCGGCGAACAGGGCCAATTCGAAATACCAATTCAGGGCTGCTGACTCAGCCTGTCACGCTATCGCAGGTGACCGTGGGAACTTCTTGTAATATACCTAATTCTGGGTCCCGCCATTCGGTTGACCTCGTATCATTCCAGTATCCCGCCGTCCTTTCGACGAAGCTCTACTATAGAGCACAGTGCTTACAGGCGTCAGCATGTCTACAAAACATCCAAGGAATAAGGTGGTCTCTTGTGCGGAATGTCGACGGTGAGTACTTCATTCTGCGCGGTCCAGTAATCCTCTAACCACGTTTCTGTAGCCTCAAGTTACGTTGTGACCGTAAGCTCTCCCTGCGCGATCTCCAGGAAAGACACCTACATGCTCTTTTTAACAGGCCAATTTCCTTGCCATAATTGCGTGAAGCGTGGGCTAAGTGCTATATGTCCTGATGGTACGTCCCAGGTGGCCTAGCACTCTTGTCGAGGACTTACATTGTGGCAGGCTCTCTCCCAACGCGTCCGAAGTAGAGCGCTTTTTTCCCCCATATATTCCTGATCTATACTCAATATGTTTGACAGAGTCCTGATGGAGGAGGCGGAACGTCTGACGAAAAAGAATGCTGAGCTTACGGATCGGATCCGGATGCTCGAAGAGGCTCTCGAAGCGGCTCATGGCAGCTCGGACGAGATTCATCCTTTACTTGTCAAGAGAGAAGTCGACGACGCAGAGACCGCGTTGAACGGAAACCCTGGAGACAAAGACATCGAAGAGGTCAACGACTCGTTGGGGACTCTAACAATCGATCAGGATGGGCGATCGATTTTCCTTGGCAACACCGCAGGCATGGAGGTGAGTATTGTCCACTAGTTCTGCGGCCTTGATCAGAATATTCACACATCCACCAGAGCATCTTTCGTGTATGTATCTCTTTGCTAACTCCAATGATACGCGCTCATCCTTTGGTCCATTGTCCAGGAGAGGCCTGTTTTAGAGAACGCATCGGTCCCCGCTCCAAATCTGCTCCATTCTCTCGGCATTTTCTCAAGTCTCCATGACTCGAAAGAGGCGGTACTTGGCCAGATCGAAATGTATCTCCCTCCAGCCCCAATCGCCCATCTACTTGTCGACGTCTATTATGAGCATGGTGCCTGGTTGTGCGTCTTACTGTCATTTTTGCGCCGGAGAATATCGGGTTGATTTTCGTAGATATAATCCTATCACAAGGGATCGACTTTTTGACCAGGTGTTCAACCTGGTGTACTCCTCAAATAAATCGGACGGTGGTCTTTCCCGTATCAGCTCCCATAATGCCGCCCTCCTTTTCATGGTGTTTGCATTAGGATCTTTCCTTTCGCCTGACTTTGATGAGGATGCAGGGGAGCAGTACCATCAGCTTGCGAGGACGGCTTTAAGTTGCGACGCCATCCTTGTTGATCCTACTATCGCCGGTATCAGGACGTTGGTGAGTTCAATGTCTTTGATTTACGGTGGTTCTTTATTGATTATGCGGCTGCTAATTTAGCTCATGATGGCTTATTACCACATACTTCGTGACAAGAATGCGCCACAACACTGCTGGGCTCTGATGGGATTAGCATCGCATATGGCCCAAAATGTGAGTGATTATTAATTCTGCCTAAACTGAAGGTTACTTAGTAATCCATTGTAGATTGGGCTTCGTAAGTATTATTTGTCACCCCTGCAAAGATACTATTCATAATAAATTCTCTTTCAGACCGTGACAGCCGCCGATGGAAACTGGATGACTCCACTGTCCAAGAACGGCGTGGTCTGTTTTGGGAGATGTACTATATGTGCATGAACCAGGTAAGTATCTACCGCTGTTTAATTCGATTTTGAAGTCTGACCGACATCACAGTCCATAAGTTTTGGCAGGCCGCCATCTCTATCCTTGGATTATTGTGACTGCGATATGCCCCGCGCCGAGGACCGACCCGAGCATCGTGCCGGAGAGTTTAAACCCAGTTGTGAGTATTAATTACTCTCCTGCCCGAATTATATTCATATCGATTCTTATGGCCAGTCCACACCCGAAAACTTCAGTTCGCCGCTGAATGTCTTTCACAAGTTGCCAGAGCGACATTAGGCGTAAAGAGTATCGCTTATTCGACGATCCTGGCTTTAGATCGCAAAATCCGAGATAGCCATGCCTTGAAAATACCCTGCAATGGCGCTAGTGGCCAGAATGAACTAGGTGCCGCGACGGTATCATTGACATTCCAGAGATTCATGTTGAAAGCTCACGGAGAGATGGGTAAGTTTTGCGGCATTTTTGCTATCAGCTTTCTAAATTTACCGACCTTTTCTAGCATTGTTGTGAGTATCGAAGCGATCGATAGTGGCTTTCTACCGAATCCTGATAACAATTATTCAGATACCTCCATCGGCGCTTTTTCGCTCGGGCTGTGACCAATTACCCAACTGACATTCTGCATTGTCCTTTTGGACCGTCGGTTCTCGCAATTTACCGCAGCGCTTCTAGTTACATCTCATTGATGCGTGACCTATGTTCTCTGCAGCCAGAGCTGCCAAGCAGATTTGTGTAAGTCACGGATAGCGCCCGTCGACATTATTCACTGACACCCACCCAGGATTTTTTGGAATAACTTGCTTGCATCCTCTGTGAGTAATTGATAGAAGTGGGTTGGTTAGAGGGCTCTAATCAAGGGATTTCGTTTATATAGATTATCATGGCGTCAATAGCGACGAAATGTCCGGCATCGGTGCTCGCACCATCCGCAATTACGGAGCTCGACACCTGTTTTACGTTGTTTGAGACCACCGCAAGATTTGGCGGCAGCTCCAGTCGTCCGGCAAGAGCTCTTGTGAGTACCTTTATCTGTCCTTTTTTAGAGTTGTTTTCACCCGGTCTTGGTAGAATATTGTATCAAAAATCCGGGATCGTGCGCATAAGGTAGCCACCGATTTCCAGGCCGGTCTTATACCCTCAGAAGTTTCGCGCAAAACGGATACTAATGATATTAATGACGAGCTTACAATTCTTTCGGGTCGTGCTCGGTTGGTAGCAACGAATTCTGCTAGGAATTCTGAAGAACCGTCACCTGGGCCATCTGGTAGCAATCCTGCTACCCCGCCTGTGCCACCACAGCCGAATCTCGAGGCATATCGGGCTGCTCATCCAGCCCTGCTTGCGCACCTACGCGAAGCTACTAAGTCTCCTCAATTAATGGCCCCTGTCTCCTGGGAATCAATGAATGTTCAACCACAGCAAGCTCAAGCTGTTTCGAGACAAGCCACCCAAGGGGAGGATCCTTTTAACATACCTCTTGACATGGATCCTAATATGATGCACCAAGGCTACACCCAAGAACACGATTCCGTTTCGCTATCCCCTCCATGGGATACTCCCCCATCCGCACCTGCTCACCCTGACGAAATGATGGGCAATACTGGCATGTCAATTGCATGGGATGCGGATTGGCAGGCATATATGCGACAATTTGGAATGCCTTACGTAGAAGGGGAGCCGCCTGGACAATGATACAAGACTCGATACTTCGTTGGATCCGTTTGTTTCCATCCGTTTGCTCATATATTTGATATTTGTTGTATTATATATCTCGCTCTCACCATATGACAGAGTTTGCGTCGCTTTCGTCACCTCTCTCAGTCATACCTCCGTCACCTTATGTCCTGTTTTTTTTTACGCTTATATCTATGTTCAAGTTTGTCTCCGTCTCGTTATTGGTTTTTTACTTTGCATGTTGAATTATGTAGAAGAATTCACCTTCATGGAATGGTATTTGTTCTGAGCGTAGCAATCATGATATTAATACTCTTCCCTCTCCGAAGAATGCAAGGATCTCGTTGACCTTTCACCGTTGTAAGTATGGAACCCCGATAAAGGACATGTGCTATTTTCAAGCAGTGGTTGATTGGGAAAACCCTTACCCGTCCACTTACTCGTTCACTGCCCTACTATCCGCTACGAAAAAGATTCCTCTCTGGGCCCAACCTGAGACGTAAGGTCACAGTTACATGGAACTCGAGTTCACATACTGGTTCGAAAAGGGTCATGCTACCAGTGCTTCCCCCCCTCTCTCTCTCGTCGCAATCTGACATGTCTATTTACTTACGTCATCGCTGTCGGTTCTATAGATTTAACCATACATGACATGCTGATGGACGTAAAAAATACTATGGCTATTATTGGGATAATTAGAATCTTTCGGGTTGATGTAAATATATTTTCTGTCTCCTAAGGGTAGGCAACAAAAAAATCTGGATAAGCCACGGCCGAGGACACCCGCCCCCCCTAACCTCGGACACATTGAGCCCCACAGGCCCTTAGACATCCTTAAAGTAATATATCCATATTTGTTAGTGTTTCATTGAAATTTTAAGCCTTAGAAATGATTATTTTGTTGTCCTCCTTCGCTTACTGGCATGGCTTGCACCCTTTGTGCATGTTCTGCTGCAATTTCTGCATGGATTAACAATCTTACCCACTGATCACCTTTATTTTACCTTTCTTAGATTCTTAGTTCCCATTTTGACACTTACTTGACACATCGGACGAGCGAAACGAAAGCAACGTGGGTAAGCTAGCCTAATATGGTAAACCTTCAACAGATAGCATATTTCAATTCCTATTACATAACTCCTTTGACCTCAATTGAAGTTTTCCAGGTAATAAATAGTAGTTTTGAGTCAGAATTCTACAAAAAAGGTGACTTGAAAAATCTGGACAAGGATCCAGGGTCGATACCCCTCCCAGATGTCTCGGAATTTGCCGAATGCCTACCCTTGTTCAAGAGTGTGACTGGCGAATGTGACATTGCGTGAGCCAAACATCACGTGACAAGTCCATCTCACGCGTCTTCCCACTTCCTCTTAGCTCCCACTGTGGTGGTTTCTTTCACGATGGCTCACTCATCGTTGAATTCGCTCATTAATGGTGTGGCATCTATGGACATTAGCCAGGATGAAATTAAACAGAAACCTTTTGTGCCGACCCACAAGCCATCCAACTCCCAGAGTAGTCAAAGGACGCTTAGCAGGCAACCCAGCGTGTCGAAACTCCTAACAAAGTTCGCAAAGCCGGCTCCATTTCAACCAGCCCCGACCTCGCAAACAAATGCAGCGCGGATGGCTATGGCATCCCAAGCTCAGCACTCGGCTCGACCATTTCAATCATCTTTGGCCGTCAATCTGGCCCAGCCAGTACCAGCGCCATCCTCGTCATCCAAGGAACCTAAAACTACCAATGCTCTAGATATCGGTCGTTATGATGGAGGATTCGAAGCTGAGGATGAAGCTGGACGTGGGAAACTCGTTTATGGTGAGGCTGCAAAAGAATTAGCCTTAGATTCTAGCCAAGCGTACGTGCATAAGGTTGTTCACAATCTTTTTGATTGATATTAATGATATTTCCAGTCCTCGGCCGACATCCGCGTGGCATCTAACAGACTTCGATATTGGGCGGCCCTTGGGTAAAGGCAAATTCGGGCGTGTGTACATGGTCCGAACGAAACGTGAACCGAAATATATCCTGGCACTGAAATGTCTTTATAAATCGGAACTGATTGATGGAAGAGTCGAAAAACAGATTCGCAGAGAAATTGAGATTCAGCAGAATTTGAGGTGTGTTCTTCGTAGATCCATGGTGTGACCAACTTAATAAAGTTATATAGACATCCCCATATTCTCCGTCTTTACGGTTATTTTCATGATGAGAAGCGGATCTTCTTAATGCTTGAATTTGCCGGAAAGGGAGAGCTTTATAAGCAGCTAGTTAAGAAGGGATCTTTTTCAGAAAGACGTAGTTCTCAAGTGTGTGACGTTTATTATCTTCCACTAATTTATCTGACAAGCTAACTTGCACCATAGTATATCGATCAACTGTCCAATGCTCTGGCTTACCTTCATAGCAAACACGTTATCCACCGAGACATCAAACCTGAGAACCTACTGGTAGGGATAGATGGAGAACTTAAGATCGGAGATTTTGGTTGGAGCGTCCATGCGCCTGGAAATCGGTTTGTTTTCTGTTCTATTAACTAATAAAATTTCTGGCTTATTTAGCTTACAGGCGAAAGACTCTTTGCGGCACACTTGACTATCTTCCTCCGGAGATGATTGAAGGCAAAGATCATACCGAAAAAGTGGATCATTGGGCTCTTGGCGTCCTAACGTATGAATTCATTTGCGGTACGCCTCCCTTTGAGGAACAGAGTGGTACAAAAGGTAGTCTCTTAGCCTCACTCTTTTGTCGAGACATTTAACAACTTTGTTTAAGCAACACACGCCCGAATTAAGAAAGTCGATGTGAAGTGGACCCAACCAATGAGCTCAGAGGCTAAAGATTTAATCCAGAGGGTGAGTTGTCGTAGTCCCTTCCTTTGCAACCATATTCATGGATGACCGGTAGCTGTTACAACATGATCCCGAAAAACGTATCCCTTTTACAGAGGTTGCCAAGCATCCCTGGATCGTCAGATACAGGAAGAGGGACAATCCCCCAGACAGTATACAGCAGGAAGGCACGAATGACTGAAACCTACACTGCCTTTTTTTTTACACATACATTTTCTCAAGTTGACCTGCATACTTAGATGACACACGTTACTTGTAGGAATACGGACTCAGGATGACCGTGTACTATGAATTTCTGTACGAGAATGGAATCTTGTTTATTTATTTAAACCGTTCTAACAGGATGCTATTACTCTTACCTGGCCCGAGATCAGAAATCGCGTGGACTCCGTGAGACTGTCCTTTGTGGATTTGGGACTCTATCTCTTTGAAGAGATACGGCAAGTATGAATCTCAATGCTCTCTATCATACGCCTAAACGTTTATCTCTACAACCTCAGGACTCCTTGACAACATAGGCGCCCACGCGCACTGATTAACACGGCGGCGAAGAGCGACGACATCTCATGTGTATTACAGCCCTTTGCAGTACGCAAGGCGCCGGTCAATTTTGCCTGTGTTTACCGCCGGCTAAATGCTCAACTCGAAAACCGCTTTGATTCTGTGCTATTTATATTCCAATAGATAAAAATGATATATATTAGCATTCTAACATACAAATTGGCCGTCGACGGCATGGAAGAAACAGAATTCCAGTGATGGCAGCGCGGGTTGAGGGGATTGGTGTCATTTCCTTCACGTTTCTGGTGTATATTGAAGTCCGTATATTTTAGAGTGTTGTATTTATTACTTATTTATTTTAGCGACTAAAAATCTGCCTAAAAGGGAGGTATTTGGGGAAGAGGTATTTCGCCGGCGGTAAACGGAGGTAAAATCGACCTGCGCCTTGCGTACTGCAAAGGGCTGTAATGGTTCGGATTATACATTGTGATCTAAGTCCCTAAACGGAGTTACATTATTTAGAAATAATTAATGGCGTTCATGCATGGATGGGTCGATTCACTGTCCGATTTGCTCAGTTTTCGACAGAATTGTTTGCGTGAGATCGGAGGTGCTTCAATTCAACAAGCCGTAAAGCGTAAAAATGATCGATTTGAAATATCGGTGGCGGATAAATGGTGGGCATGACAAAGGCGGATCATATAGAGAGGAGGTGAGTTATGAGCGGAACAACCAAAAATAATTAATAAAAACTTGAAAAAAAAAGTCGGCGAAACCGGTGAACAGAAGGCCGAGCTCGAAGACAAGCTGGGTTGATGAAGGGTGATGACGGCCAAAGATGCTAGGAGGGATAGTCGGATCGCCCACCAAAATGATAGGTTATTCGCTGGTATGCATCAAACGCATTAGAAGAGGGTATTATTTTGTTACACTCTCCTGCCGGCCGATCCACCTAGGCTGTGGGAAATATTTTAATCTTCTAGCGGATTCAAGGGAAAGCTGTGGAATTGATTCGTTAAGAAAGGATGTGCCAAATACTTCTGGGATCCGCTATAATCAAGGTAAGTATGCAGCGGTGTATTCATGCGCGAATAGTTCCTCCTCACGGGAAGTTAAAGCAGTGCGAGCGATATTTCAAATTCGCTGGAACCATAGCGGTATGCTTTCTGATGGCATCCGCTAAGTTGTCACAGTTCGGGTATACACACAAGCTTATGGTCAAGCTGAGATGGCTGTGCTGGGAGACTATTCGCCAATCTTACTGAATAAGCATCAGAACATTCCTCAAGGGCTGCTCAGTACCTGCACATCCATAGGCCAATCTCAACTGTCCACGCGCATATAGGTATTGAATGATCGTTCCTCTGCCTTACAGCTAGTCAGATAAGACAATCATATCATATAGAAGATCTCTCAAATCCTTTTTGTTATCAATACATCCTGTATGAGCAAAGAAAGCAGCCTAGCAAGGCGCCTCTCGCACTGCTTAGTGTCAGCGGACGACAGCCGGCCTAGCTTCCTTTAACCAACCAGGGCACATTCCGTTCTCTGAAATCATTGCAATCTGTTCATAGGAGTATCCTATCTGACAGGCAAATCCGATCATGATACCTGCGATTTTATCTCCGAGTGAGCTACGGATGATGGACCTGATATCAAATTTTGGGATACTTCTTTCCGTGTTAACAAGATTCACTATCTATCAGACCCGCCCGGATCTTCGGGCGGAATGATCTCCTTGAAAGGAAATTGCAGTAGCATTTATAGCCGCGATCGCCATACATACTAGGTAATGCGACCATCATGCCCTTCGTTAATGGTTTGTGGAGGCCGATTAGATCTTGCTACTATCTTCGTATAATCGCTAAATTCTGAGGTTTTCCTTCTAATATTGGTGAAATAACGAGAGGAATACTATGAGGTGACTTTCTGGTATTAGAGGCTTGTATTGGTGGATACAATGTACTTCGTGGTAGCTGTCGACGTCTGACCCGAAATCGGAAGGTGCACGAGGAAACTTATGCTACTAGTAAACAGTTGTGAGGCGAATAATAACCGTTGCTCTGATATTCGTTCTTTATCGAAACTAGCCTTGTCGAATATGAAATTACTATACTATCTAGCACGACGGGATGGGTCAAGAAAGGTCAAGGAGGTGTAAAGTGGCAAGCTATATACCTGGACCCCGACTAATAAACCTCTTCAATGACACAAATGTCAAAATTAATTTGTGCAGATGAGAAAATTTAAAGGTACGAGTGTTCCCAAACTAGCTCACCGCTTACTGCTCATAAAACGGAGCTGTGCTACTCAGATTCCGTTTACAACCCTTAAACTTCTTAAATGATCAGATGTACAATGCTACCGTAATCATGATTTCGCCTTCATCCGAAATTTGTAATATCTTCAAACATTATTATAGAACCATCGTGAGTCTACAAGCTTCCTTTGATTGTGATTTCATATTTCTCATGCCTTTCTGTAGTTTTTATCCGACTCTTCTTGATCTAGTGATTGGCAGATTCTCCGAAATTGTCCGAAAGACATCCAGAGAACCATGGTAGTGAATAGAGTGGCTGCAATCAAGCTGTCTGTGGTTTGATAAAACACTTCAAATTAGCAGCAGAAATTGATCTTTTCTGGCGTATAATGTCTTATAAAACACGTAATATTGGTGAGATGCATATTTCTAGTATACTCCCAGCTACTCCCAAGGGCAAGTGGGTTTTGATCCCGTCTTTGATGTCCGTAGCTGTCGACTCCACTTGGTGTCACTAAGCTTCTCCGATCCTCTCATCCTTCGCTCATCGGTCTCAATTGGATAAATATATCTCAAAATAACTAATCACAATGATGAGTTGAGCGCATCTTTGTAGTGATTCAAGCTTCGCTCCGTAACCCTTAATCTTTCGGACTCCCACGCAGGCAGCTCCCTGAGGTTCCCGGATAATTAGCATTTAGCTTCCAATTTTATCGTTTAAGAAGATTATTCAGGGTTCCTTCTTCTTAAAAGAGAAGACCGAGGAGATGTGAAAGGGGATCGAAGCATGCATGCATTGAAAAATAAATTCACCGTTACCGCTTTCTTTGGGAGTTGACAGGTTGTATTTTTTTTGTTCGTACAATGGATTGATCCTTTATATCATATAACAATCAAGATACTTATTAAAGAACCAGATATTTGGGAGAGTGTGGTAGATATAGTTAAGTTTCATCATTCAACACCCGGCTAATTCGAAGTACCGAGTGGCTTACAGTCGGGCGGGCGGCTTTTTATCTTTTACGGCCTTTAATAACTGAAAGAAATTTTGTAAAATTTTTCTTTTATGTGTCAGAAATAAATGGAAATACGTCATAAGCTGTGTGAACAAGGACCAGCAATTAATCTTTACCACAGCTGCCAGTAGGACTCCCGGACCCACAACTCTCAAAGCATCCATCCAAAAGAAGAGTCATATCAAACCATTCTCTAACTAAAATTTTATAACAAAATGGAGTGCCCAGCTTCCATTTCGAAGTGTCCTCAATGAAGAAAGGGAACATCTCTCGGAGTATGGGCGGCGCGCGAGCTCTTTCACACGACCGACTCGGATGTGACACCTCTTTGCCCGAAATTTACACTTCCATTTGGCTCAGGGCTCAAACAGTAAAAGTTCTCTAAATATAAATCGAGTCTTTGCCCCGGATAGGGATGGCTTAATTCAACGGGTCCGTTTGCCAGCTCGGTATTGCTTATCATTACTAAAAGGAATGGACGAAGCAGAATTCGGAGATGGTAGGATGTGTTTACTATAAGAGTGATACCTGATATCCGATGCACGATAAACGAATGAGTGTATACGCCTTTGAGTACTTATATTTAAGGCAGTTCTAATAAAACATATCGGGGCTCTGATCAGCTTCCTGCGTATAACGCCACAAAGTAGATTCATTAGTCGACCCTGGCATACTCCAAAGCTATTGTTATACCAACCACCAGAAAAGCCGGCGATACCCAAACGCCATTAATCTTCCGCCGTACTAGTACTTCAATTTTTTTTATCTACCTACCAACGTATGGCTCACGATTTCTCTTTCGAAGTTCCACAATGTTTGGTGTACTTCTCGACCTATCAACCCTGCATTTTAAGGTTTCATACGACACGCCGCACGCCGCTCCTTCCCTGAACGTATAGGGCGCAATGTGCATTCCCTTATTACCCACATGGAATTTCTAACACAGTACTTGCTTCTTTTCTTACTTCCGTGGATGTTCAGCGCCCAAAGGATTCGTGGACAAAACTGGTTTTGCCCCGGATAGAAGTGGCTTCTTGGGTGTATACTCGGGTATAGTACTATAATAGAAGGTGTGCTTTGGCTCGCAATATTCTGTCTCTTCAGGGATGTTAGGTACAGATATCTATTCAAGCTCAGTGACCTGAATAGCTAATGCGCATAGATATCTGGCAAATAAGTACTCTCAGGACCCTGCTCGGAGTAAATGCTTGAGTGCAGGGGCGAGAACGGGAGATTTATAAGAGATAAACATGACGTAGTTTTATGTCAATGGGGAGGACTGTGCTCATTTTGGTCATTTAATATATATGTGCAGCTAGGTGCCTAGCTTTCAAAGTTTGATGCTCCGCAAATCCTCCCATGTACAGGCACCTGCCGTGAAAGTCCTAGCGAGCTTGACAGCTCCCTTATATCTCCTTATATGCATACCTAGGACCCAGGAGAGCAGACTACGGCAGTCGATTTCCGTCTACCCTAGGTTGTAATTTTATTCTCATTGGTCCTGTGCATTTCCCTTGACAATCTCTTTAGAATTCTCTCTGAAACGCTCAGCCCACTCCTTCGGCTTTGGTTTGATGGTCCCCGTACTCGGAGCTGGGGATATTTTTTCCTAAAATTTCTGGACGATGACCTCTGAAGTAATAGACATAACGAAAGCCCTGGATCAATTGACACGATCCGAGTCCAAGCATACAGATCTACACATCAAAAAAACTCAGTCCTAAACGTTACTCCATTGATCACTAGGGATTCGGAATCAGGGAGTCCTGTTAGGTCCTGCCAAACGCTGTATATCTTAAATTGGTTCATTGCCCGAACATGATCAGGCTCGGCCTGGTATACAGGGATGGTTTCGCGTTGATTCTGATTCACGATTAGGGATGGGCAAGGGTGTGGCTTAACGTGGCAGGGTAGCCTGAAGCTGCCGATAGATCCTTTCAGATCCTTTCGAGCCCGTCAGGTCTCCATATCATTATGAATTGATCCGGATGTCATTCTAGAGGGATTTGAGGGTGTTTGGGGATGGATGCGCAGAGGACGAATTGATGTATCTGATAAATGCGTAGCGCCATGATTAGCTGAACCCGGTGCGCGATGATGTCTTAATTTTTCATATATACTTACGCCAGATTCTACGGACCGCATCCCTGGTTTACTGTATTCCGGAAATTTCCAGATATAGTAGAGTTAGAGGAGATTCGGAAGCGTATTAGTAATGGTGGATACAAGGGAAGCATTAACAATGTTTGAAAAACACAATAAACCCGCAGTGAAAGCGAAGCGTGCCGCAGGACATTTATTTCGAGCAGAACGAATATCATATTGGTTTAGCACAGCTCAAGATTATTAGCATACGTGGAATAAAATGCAGAGGAGGTTGGATTCGGAAGAGAATTCGGCTGAAGGTATGAAAACCTTGAACGATTTAAGCTATTACTATTAGATGCCCCGCACTGCAATCGGATGAACCCGGGGTATGTAGAATATTGGCTTTAGTCTAGCTAGTCCTTTATCCTGGCTCTTTAAGCCCGTAATTATCCCAGTCTTCGGAAATTATATGATAAGCTAGGCCCGTACATGGTAGTATATTTATTGTCATTTATGTGGTTCCACATAGGTATCCCAGATTTCTTGAACCGGAGCAGAAGTGGCAACGGAGAAAGTGATTTTCCACTCGGAATACGCAGCAAGGAGATTAGAAATGTATGTGTCCTGATAATTTTAGAAGAGAAACTATGACATAGCATTTTATGTAGTATGCTCTTAAATTAAAAGGGGAGTCCAGTATAATTATTCCGTCTTGGGGCGGAAGAACTTTGCAGGTACGAAAGAGTTCTTCAAGAGAAGCAACCTAAGGAAGAGCCCGAGCGACTACATTTGAAATATGCAGAAAATACACAGTGGTAATAGCCAATCGTGCAGAATAGTTACTAAGAGGGATAGATATAAAGAGATTCTCGTGAAGGGACAGTAGTCTTGTCGCCAATTGAAGCGCCAATAAATTCCTAGTGGGGTAATTTGGTGAGCCCGTGCCGCATACAGCTAGAGTTCTCCAAATGATGTCATCTCCACCTTAGAATATGCGTCGGTCTCGGTCTCGGTCTCTATTGGCGTAATGCAGGTGCAGTAGAGTTCCGAATTTTTATCATGATCGGGGAGAGCATGCTTTGACGGAAGTCCGAGTGTTCAGAAGACCACTATAGACGCGGGTATTAGGACAACAGTCATGCACAACGCCTCCGAAAAAGCGGAGATGTATGAGATGTCCAAGAGATGTCTAGCTATTCTCGAAGCATTAAAAATCTATTAGGAAGTTCCTGAGTCTCCGTAGGTTTAACGGACAGAAGAAATGTGCAGGCCAGAATGAATCAGGGATTAGGGAACTTAGGAAAGAATAATGGAAGGAGCTCTCCAGTTTGTAATTACCAAAAATGTACAGTAACATTGGATATTCTTCTCGAATCGTGGTCAGGGAAGATCAACCTAAGGATGCCCGAAGAAGAGAAGTCTAAGGATTCGCACCCACATCTCATTTCATCCTATTTAGGAGATATTATTTCATCTAGTATAACGAATGGAGAATGATTATACAAGCCCCGCCTAACATTTCTGACTCGTACGTTGAAGGGATGGATATATCAAGGACGGCTTCAACTGATAATCAACTGTCCACCTCCTACTCACTTCTGCTATCAGATAAGTCCATGGACATACATTATTAGCTCTAAGTTGATATTCTCCCCAGGACCCCAATTACTATCCTTACCTTACCTTAGTAGGATAGTGCGCATCGGTACATATACCTCTCCGTGTCCGAGTCGGAATGCCACAATTCTACAGCCCTGTATGAGAAAACGGGGAGAAGAAAAACGACTCTAGAATTAGCTCAGAAAGGAGGGTAAACCCTGCCACTGCCAGTAAAAGAGTATTAATTTATTAAACTGTGCAGTAGCTTTCTCCGCAAGATACCAATAGTCACCTTCAGATTATTCTACGTTTATATATAAGCAAGAAATAAGGATAACAGTAACTCAAAACGGAAAGGTCGCCGATTTATCACTCTCGGAAAACAGTGGCGTCGAAGGAAAAATAGAATAACCTTCCCTTCATCTTATCTTCTAAATATCTGTCAGGCCACTATAGCGTAGCTTACAAAAGGGAATAAATATATTAAAAATACGATGCATGGATGCATGAATGGTGAAAAACAATCAATTAGTAATTAGTACTAGCATAGCAGTGTTATAATGTAGGTAACAGATAATGACATTATTAGCAACTATTTCTTTAATTATTAGAATCTACCTTGGGATATACATCGGCATCAGTCTGACGCAATTCTGAAGATCAGAACCCTTGAAACCAACCAAAAGATCCGGGGAGGGGGGAAGAGATGTAATAGAAGCCCGAGTTAAATCCGTTGAACTAAAAACGCACAGTAACAGAGAGCCTAAGGATAATAATATATCGCCAAAGCGAGCAATAAGCAGTATCAGAATTAAAATAAAATAAAAAAGACATAAGGGGCAAAACATCCATCAAAAAAAGGAAAGATCACCACAAGGCCGACTCATCAATGCATCACACATCACGGAGGACGGGAGGCAGAGGGATGACAGAGCGCATGTGGCGTTAAGTCTTGGAAAACAAAGAATAGCTCACCACTCCACTGATATTCCTGAGTCTCCCAAAACAAAGGTACGATACACACCCAGCTTGAACACCCACACATTCTCAGGCTCATCCCGTCCTTACGTCAAATCAAACGCGAACAACTGGAGACTGCTCATATCCCCGGTGACCCTTTAGTCGTGCCAAATATTTATAAAGCATTCGGACGATGCATCCGAGCCCAAACATAGACTGGTTATTTGCTTGCTTGTTGCCGCTGGTGCCCAGTGCCCGTTTCCTAGTTGCAGAATTTAAACCAGAGCGGGAGCCAGAACAGACAAATACTTAGACCCTTAGACAGCCATCGCGTGCCATTGATATAATATGATACCATCCTTGCCGGTCACTGAGTGGATTCAGGAGTCAGGACCAAGCTCAAGGCTCAAGGCTCAAGGGAATTTGATTTTCGAAGATAGTGACTTTGACGCGTACGGTGATCAAACGACATGGCTCTTGAGAATGAAAATGGCAATTTGTAGGATCGGAGACTGGAAGCAGGAGTCGAAGGAGAAAAGCGGCTAATCAGGAGTCAGGAATTGGATACATAATATGTAGCGTGACTGAGTCCAAAGTGGGGGTGGCGAAGAATCCAGCCAGGTATTATAGCCCGAAATGCAGCCAGCCAGGTCGACGCGGATTCAGCACCTGGACTCAGGATTCGTGCGTGTGATTTCTGGATTCTTGGACATCAGCAGCCAGATTATATCCTGAATTGAACGGCGATCATCCTCCAGCACGAGGGGATTATGCAGGAGGCGGGATTCGGTTCGGAGAGCCTGAGACAGGAGTGAAGCATTCAGGATTCGGGATACACGGCGGACGCTGGTAACCAGTGGCGATCAACAACGGGATTAGGTTTCGGGATTCGGATGTACAATATGGAGGTACGAAATCACGGATGTAGTCCATCAAAGCACCTTGAGAAGTTGAATCGTCAAAACGAGCTCAGTTCCAAGTGTTAAGTAAAAGTTCCTTGGAAAGGATAGACGGACACAATGCATCAAAGACTCGGAGTTGAGTGATGCATGAGGCCTTGAGCTTGAAATTAAACGCTTAATGCTGAACGCCTGAGCCTTAAGCATTGAGCCTTGAAAGCTTGATCATGAAGCTTAAAGCGAAACATTGTGATCGCCAAAAAGGATCGAGTGCCCGAATCTAAATAAATAACACTTTGAATAGACAGACAGACTCGGATGCACATTCATCAAACTGGAAATGCAGGAGCTTGAAATTTAACCTTGAATCTTGAAAGTCGTCATGGCCCAAAATGAGTGTACTCCCGATTTGCCGAAATACAGTGAAGCTTCCGATCGGGTAGACAGACTGACGCAAATCCATCAAAACCGAAAGTGCAGTTTGCAGATTTAACGTTAATCTTGAGCTTGAATCTCACCATGGCCCCAAACGAGCGTACGCCCTAATTACAGAAGCTCAGGGTAGATAGATGGATGCAAATCCATTAAAGCTCAAAATGCAGCTTGAGAGTGAACCTTGAAAGTTGTCGCGCCCAAATCGAACGCAATCTCGAATTTAAATACATAAAACTTCGGATAGACAGACTCGGTTTTCAGATGTAAAAACGCAGCCTTAAATGCCCATGAGCTTGAAAGTTAACCTCGAAGAATCGTGGGCCAAAAACGAGTGTACTCCCGAATTACAGAAGCTCTGGGTAGATAGACGGATGCAGATCCATCAAGACTCAAAGTGCAGCTTGAGATTTTAACGTTATCGTTGATGAACCTTGGAACTCGTCATCGCCCAAAACGAACGCAATCCCGAACTTAAAATTACAGCAATGCTTCGGATTCGGATTCGGATTCGTAGACGGATGCGCAACGCATCAATCGAAGGCTCGGGGTGAGAAGTAGAAGTGACACCTTGCAGATGAATGACGTGAGCTTTTAGTTCGAAAGAGCACCTGCGCATGCCAGTGCTGGACCTCGAAAGTCGCATCGCCATTGCCATCGCCACCGCCAAAAAACAAACCCCACACCAAACTCCAATCAATACAAACAGGCAACCGCAACTGTATCGGAGTCCGGTACATTCACATTCATATATATTTGATCCACATCCACACCCCTTCATGGACCTGACTGACGGAGGTAAAAACGCGATCCACCTTAGCTTAGCGATTGGAATAGTCGATAGAAGAAATGAATTGGCGAATTGGCGAGGCGAGTCCGTATCCATATTTATGAATCCGACGTCCGTAGCGGATCCAGATCCCTGAGGATAGCTGGATAATACGCATGAATAGGGATGGAGAGGTGCCCACGAGCGCCGTCCTACCCGTACGCGTGCTAAAGCCGGGGGACCCAACAGGGAATTGCCAATAGAAGGCAGACGGATGGACACTCTCCGCGTTTTCGGCTGGAGCCACGGAGGTAAGACGGGTGGGGTGCATGGCAGCCATGTTCCATCTACCCATTCTCTGATGTAGCGGCGTAGCGTACCGACTCGGAGGGCTGTGCATGCTGATTCTTGAATAACGCAGGGTTGTTTATGATTTATTTCTTTGGTTTTCCGTTTTTGAGCTCGGGTAACTGGTGGTGGCTCTGAGTGGATGGGGAGAGTCGGTAGGAGTCGGGATGGCCGGAAAGGGGATCTGAGCGCGGATTGGGATTGGGTTGCGCGTACTACTGACGTGACCCTGTTCTTGACAGATTTGGGTATATAGAGGGGTGAGCATTGCGCAGGGGTAGGGTGGGGCGCTGGAGATATGGAGCTGGACCGGGATTGATAGAATTTAGAAGTATCAAGTTTAGGGTCGGACGACCGCTGGCGCTGGATTTGGGAGGGCGTAATTCAGGATCTGTGATATTTGTATTTATTGAAGAGGAGGCGTGATTGGTGATGTAAAAGCGGGATATGGAGCTCACTAGGGGTATACAATACAGTAGGGTATGGTATTAGGAGACGCGGAAGGGATTCGGAAGTAAACAAATGAGGATGGCTGGATGCCCATTTAGAGTTGAGTGAATATACTTGTTTATTTTTAAGGTTCGGAGCCAGATGAGGATCGGAGAGCAATGCCGGTGTGGAGAGGCTGGGCATCTCGATGTGGAGAGACGGGATTGGCAGAAACTGTTTTGAGGCCGGTGTCGTTTCTTGACGTCGATCTGTCCAACGTCAACTTCCACCGTGACGCCACGTGTGATTTCTGCTTAATGCCGCGTTTGGAATGAGCGCTCGAGGGTTCTGAGAAGCAAAGACGAGGACCCGGAGCAAAGAGCTGAAGACGGCGGGGACAACTTCGGAAGTGTGGCGGCGCGGAGATGGATGGATGCTGGCGGGATAAATTCGAAAGAATGCTGATGGATCCGCAGAGGTGACCGGGGGATGATCCTGGGATAGTCCTCGCGTGCCTGAATCCGCAAGGGGAATCTCGGAGGCAGAATCTCGCTTGCCATTCCGGGGGCAGAGACCCCGGAGCGGAACACGGCCGCCAACGACGACGACCAGCGACGAAGACCAGCGTCGAGAGGGGTTGCTGCTGACGGCGACGGTGACGGCAACTCCTCTCTAGTCACTAATGCTGGCTGCAGTGTTCTTCTGTAGGCTGTCCGCCGTCATTGGCCCGTCGATCGCGGCGTCGCAACACCCACGGCCCATCCAACGAAAAACCAGTCACAGTGCAAGCCACAACGGCGAAGCGTCTCTTAGGGATTGCCACTGCACCGCATGATGCCACCACCGGACCAGCCAACGACTTGCCTGCTTCGCTTGTCACTCCCAATCTAGCACATCCTATCTCGCCTCGCCCGCACCTTTACTCGGGCGAGCCGTCTTTCTCGACTTCGAGCCTCTGAACATTCCACCGACCTCAGTTCGGGCTGATCCAGCACGCTCGACTTCCTTTTTCGCCGAGGGGACTCTATCCAATCCAGTCGTAGAACGCCGGTACGGTTTGTTCCTTCCTTCTAGCTCCTGTCATCCCGCGTTGATTTATCTCGTTTGGTCGTGTGGCGTCCTCCGGATCCTTTCCCCGCGTTCCCCCTCACCCATTCAATTTCAAATCAATTCCTTATTAATAATTAAATACACCCATCCTGGCTTATCTCCACCACGCGATTAATCCCCGCTACCGTTGTCCATTCCCCTCTGTGTCCGACCCGCATCCATCACCCTCTCCGAATAGGCAACCTTCCATAATCAAAGTCTTCTCTAGCCACAGTCAATGTTGAAACGCTAGGGCCACCCGTAAGTATAATTAGCAGATTGTGGCTGGCTGCCTCACCGCACCACGACATTCCGTTGATGTTTCTGCACGCACGAGACTATGTTGTCAATGTTTATGTTTGCTAAATCAGAAGAGAGAAAAAAAACAGAAGCACGCGCTAAAGAAAGAAGACGACGGAACGGCTAGCCCACCAGACCTGGATTGGATCCACTCCCTCTTTAGTCTTTCCGTCCCTCACCTTAGCTCCCTCGGGTAATCTGTGCGTCTTTGCTCTTTGCCTCTCGGTTGGCACGCGTCTGTAGCTCTCGTCTTTCGCTTGTCAGCTGAGCCCTAAGGCATCTTAAGCTCTCGATCTTTATCGTCGACAAATTTCGGTCGGCGATCCTGCATCAGGCATACCTCATACGGAAACACAGTGACTGTCATGAATCAGAACATGCATACGGTGCACTTGACATATCCAGCTAGACTAGGGCCCCGAGCCGCTCACATACAATTACAATTTCCACGCGAAATACTTAGGGGGCTGCTTAAACGCGGCTAACTGAATCGGAAGTCGTATTCAGCGCTATATCCCTATCCCTATGAGTATATATACCTGATTTGTATAATTGACGTTTACATCCGTAGACGCACTAGATCATAGATAAGAGTGTCAATGAGCCGTCCGGATCTAACGTGTCAGTGTCAGGTCAGGTTATTTCAATTCAATCTACTTGTAGATGAAGTAAATCTCGCCGGATGTGGGCCTGGATGGATATAAATATACAAATTAGTAGTCCCGAATCGATGCAGTAAATAGGCAGGTACATACATGAATATGCATATGGCACTTGTGAGCTCCGGGTCTAGCCTGTTTGGTATTGGGTGGCTGGTGAATTATTCGGTAAGAAGAAGCTCCAGCGGATGAAGTGTTTATTTTGAAGACTAAACGCGCGGGATGAGGGCAAACATAGACATAAATATAAACCTAGAAGTATCTTATGAATATGAGTATGGGTTATGAGCTGAGCCGGGACGGAGGGAGCATCAATGCCAATAATAATAATAATGATAATAACAATTACATGTCGATGGAAGACGCGCCATGGGTCTACATCGGCTTACTTCTGAACGCCAACTGTGAACATACATGACAGGAGTGCAGAACTCGCGCGAGCGCGGAGCTGGCACGCTCACAACTCATTCCCGACGCACCACCATCACCCACATAACTCCTATGGACCTGATGCGAGTCAGCCAGAATAGATGAGGATGACCCTCAGAAAAAGCTTGACGTTGATGGGCGCGGGAGTCAGAGAACTACTTGGTGAGGATGATGGGAGCCAGAGTTCTACTAGTAGAGAGGATGAGAACAGGATGACGCTAAGAAAAGAACTCAGGACGCAGCTTGACGTTGATGGGAGCCAGAGAAATTCTCGGTGAGGATGACGCTCAAAAGTCTGACAGAAGAACTCAGGCTCACCGTGATGGGGATCGGTATCATGTCATATTGTCGCGCGACGGGATTAATGAGGACCATCCATGATACGACGTTGATCCTAGGGCGTTGACGTTGATCCTAGGATTGATTGGCTCCGAGGCAGCGAGATGCCGTCTTTCTTCCGTGACTGTTCTCCCTACTGGCACCTGCTTTATGCTTCCCGTCCTCCCCGTTTGCTCCATCATCTTACATTTCCATTTCCCATCTCTTCTTCCACCCCCATCTCCATCTCTTCTTCCACCTCCATCTCCATCTCTTTTCCCACGTCTCCTAACTCCCATACTTCCCTTCCCATCTCTTCCCCATTCACTCTTCCTGATCGTGATCGTGATACACGTTACCAAACTCGGGCTCAGATCCTTTAATAGGCTCAAGAAAATCACTACACAGCACACCAGATAATTGATCGAAACGTAAATCATCCCCATCGCCTTCTGATCAAATAAAACGCATAAAAATAAAAAATAAAAAAGGAAAGTTCTGATTCCTCTGTTAACACTGCATATATTCCCCGTCATAACAACCTGCCTACCGTGCCGAACATCCACTCAACCACTCCCCACACACATCATGATCGCCCCCCTTCATAGCATTCATAGCCTGGCTGGTTACTTAGTACACTATAGGGATTATAGATTAGATTACATACATAAGCATATACAGCCTATCAATGATCAGAGTGCACGTAGCTGTCAAGACTGCCGAAGATTTAATGAATGCTCGCATGTTCCATCCGGGGTGATTCTAGGCCGTGCAGTACACATCATATTCAAGCTATTTATTATTTGTTTATGTGTGGCTTACGTTGGCAGTAAGAATGAGAATGACATGTATTGACAGGCTATGTAAATAGTTGTAGCCGAACGGACAATACAAACTCCCGCGCCCAGCCACCGAGTCTTCTCAGTGGCCTGCCTTAATTTGATTGGTTAAGTAAATAGTGATTTGGATTTGGGCTGCAGTTTGAGTATTAAGGTTTTTGAATTCTATTAAGTAACAAAGGGTTTGGATAAAGGGAATAAGGGGGGGGGGGGAAGGAGGGAAGGAATTTCCGTGAAACGTGTGCATCTCCAGTTGCACTGTGCAGGAATATATCATATAGAATTCGGGTGGTGGGCTGTTGTTTCATCCGTTAGCCTCGCGGTTTAGAAGTGAGATATTTATTCATTTATGCAGGAGAGAACGCCGAATCTCCGTAGTAAACGCAGTGTTATATTATAGCACATCCGACTCTACCTGAGTTGCGAACATCCCTGGAGCCGTCGCCACGGACGGGCATAGATATTTTTAATTTGTACGATTCGCCGCGGCGTGCGGAATCTCAGCTTCTGTTCTCTTGTTCGTTCGTTCGTTCGTCTAAATTAACCCTGGGATATGGAATGTATATACATTGATGTTCCAATGAGCTCAGAGAGGCCGAATTTCCGAGTATGTTTCTCACCTCAATACGAGTATCCTTAATTTGAAAGAATTTAAGCTTTAACCTAATCTATGATTAGAATAATCGAGATACTTACGCTTCGTGGTGGGCGATACTTACTAGTATTTCTCAAGTTGTATTTCTATTTTATGTTCCCCGTGCTTACTACTACGATGAGTGATGTTTCCTCCATCCTACAATGGATCACTTTTAGGCTGCAGCTTGAGTGTGTACGTACGTAGTGTATGCAGAGAGAGGTCGAATCCCTCTACACGGGGATCTTTCAAAAAACTCAAAGCATAGAATATAATCTTGATACTTTTACGATTCCCGGTGTGGTGATGGTGGGTTCCGAGTCGCTTTTATTTCATCGCGTTTTCTCGACTCGCTGGAATACTATGTGGTACTTCAAGTGGTACTGATGTTTTAATTATTTTTTATCCCCCGCGCTTTAGTGCTTGAGTGATGATTCCGCCGTCCAAAAATGGATCGCTGTTCGGCTGCAGTTCGAGTGCGTAAGTACGCAGTGTCATATGTATGCAGAGGGAGGCCGAATCTCCGTTGTAAAATAGCTTCCTGCTTACTCGACATTTTGATTAACTCAAAGACGGGAATCTTTCAAAAAACTCGAAGCATAGAACGAGTGCATAGTAAGTACGCGGTGTCATATGTATGCAGAGGGAGGCCGAATCTCCGTTGTAAAATAGCTTCCTGCTTACTCGACATTTTGATTAACTCAAAGACGGGAATCTTTCAAAAAACTCGAAGCATAGAATATAATTAGAATAATCTTGATACTTTTACGATTCGCGGTGTGATGTATATCGTGGTGGGTTCGCTTTTCAATGCCGTTCTAACGCGTACGTTGAGTTTACGGATCCACTGTTTCCTTTCTCGAGGTCAATAGCCCTGCAAGTGGGATATTACTTATCACGCAGTACGATGAAGGGAACGAGACGCTGAAAGACCTTAAAGTTTAATTTTTTTAATTGTTCACTGACTAACAGTGTCTCGGGCTTTGCCTTTGTTCCTACACCGCAGTTTCGTTTCTTGATCAACCTAGCAGGGGACTGGATTCTAGAAGTACTAGGAAGGGAGCAGTAGGATTAATAAGGAATACTTACTACACGAGGAGGGTCTGAATTCTTAAATCATTTAATTAACGGCGCTTACCTCAAGACGGGCATGTGCAACATAAATCAAATCTTTTTATATTTCCACGCTACGATTCGCGATGTTCTTTAGTAATGCCCACTCACTTTCTTAATTAGTTTAAGCATTTTTCTCTTATCGTGACCAATGGAACACTACCCAATAGAAGGGGCCGAACCTCCGAGTCCCTCAGGCTAAAACCCTGGAATGTTGCGTACTAGTACGCAGTGCATGCCTCGAGGACGAGACAAGACGACAAATCAGACATCTTTAAATAATTTCTATGACTCCATTCGATTCGCGGTGCAGCGTGTTGTGCATAGTGCTCACTGACTCGGGTTGTAGCTGGTTCGTTCGTATGTACGCATGCGTCTCTTTCCATATGGGTACGACGGCGGCCGCGCACCCTCCAGCACACCCGATCATTACCGAGCCGTCGTAGTAGTAACCACATCGTATCAAGGTATTCTACTAGCTCCGAAAGGCGATTAAGAAATCAATCCTACAAATTGAGATAAAACGGAAGGAACTATGGAACTGAGCCGCAGAGGGAGTACCCTGGTGAGAACGAGTCAATTGATCACGGGGTACTTACTACTTGCGGTATATCCTGGTATCCTGGTATATCTCGGAGGGATATCAGAGACGCATTGCTTTTGGTGATTGTATTTCAAATTTGGAGGATTGGATGATCAGGAATCAGGATGCGCGAGAGGAAGAATAGAGATAGACACGCGCACGCAGGCTCATTGTCATGTGCCATTATTGCGGAGGAGTAACGGAGATTTTTCGAATCCAGCCTGAGTGCTGTGCTTATACTGAAATTTTCTAAAGGCTCAATGGGTTTAGGGGGGTTACACTGCTGTGGAGACCCTGGTAATCGCGGTAAGTTTTCCTTTCGTAGTCAAGGTTCAAGGTTCCAAGCTGAAGCTGAAGCTACTCAATGGGCGCATTGCCATACTGTGCTACGGAGCATTTTCGAATTTCGAATGAGTTTCAGGAAGGCTACACTGCTCGGAAGACCCTGGTAGTGGTATTTCGAGATCATTGTAATCAAGGTTCACGGCTCAGCTCAAGTAGAGCTAAAGGCATTGCCATGTATCACGGACGAGCCACGGAGCCTTCGAATTAATTATCCATTGCTGTGTCTATAATGAAATCTCTGGAGGTTTGGGGTTGAAGCTACACTGCCTTTGTGGAGTGAATCATCGTCACGATAATCAAGGTTAAAGGCTCAACAAACGTGATGTTCAAGCTCAAGCAGAGATAGATCCTGTACTAAACACATTGGCACAGTGTGCCACAGATGAGCAACAAGGATTGTGGAACTTGTGATCAATGCTGTGTGCGTAATGAAAGGTATTCTGGTGGTTTGGCGGTTTTGGCACGAGAGTAAGTACTGCCACTTTGATCCATGCTCCACGTTAGGGAAATTGGGGGAATATCTGATGTACGTGCACTCCAGGGTGCAACTATTAATAAGTGAGTTTATTCGAATTCGCGGCTCCCTCCCTACTGAGACGGAAAAACAGAAATCACCTTCGAGGGGCGAACTCTGTGGTCACGGTACCGCGCCGCCCAGTTGATCTACCATCGCAGCACTTTGGAGTGGTAATACTATACTCCTTCCACAGTGCAGAACCTCGATTTATAAATAAAACGAGCTCAGTTCGTCCTCATGACGGAAGAACCAGCAACAGCCTCCGAGCGAATTAAACGCGCATATACGTAGTCCGCAACTAACCGCCGCTAGGGCAGAAAGAACCCCACCAATGTACTCTAATCCAATCCCAATGCAATCCGAGTTTCCTTCAGTGCCACAGTGGCCATCCGCATCCCATCTTATCGAAGTCTTTCCCCTTCGGCGTTCAACGTCATCTCGGAACCAATGGAAGACAAGGTGCAGGGAATCACTTGCATATAGGAGGTCGTCGGAGCCAAATCATGACCCGAATGACCGAATAACAGAAATATCCGGATCGAACCCTATACTCAGGAACCGCACCCATATATAGGCAGGGAATGGGATCCGCATCCGCGAACTAAGAAGAGGGGCTGGGAGCTTGATCTGAGTCCTGAGAAGAGCTTCCGTGAGTCGAAGTGTCGAAGTTCGGACAGGATGGAAACGCCGGCCAGGTCCCTGCTTGGACAATATAATGATGGCACTTGATTCCTGATGGGATGGGATGCGGATGGGTGGGTGGGTGGGCTTGAATAGGTGGCGGGCGTTTACCATGTGTGGGATTTGCAGTGAGAGCGGGAGTGCCGGGCGCGTAAATGTAGGAGTAACTAGCAGGGATCAGTGTGGCGGATGGCGTGCAGACTCCGAAAGCCGACGTAACAAAATTTGTTGTGAGGACGGAAGGAAGGGAAGAATAGGAAGGGAAGGAGGATTTAGGAGAGAAGACGCATAGGGAGATGGAGAAGGCGCCTGCGGTGACGCCCGTGCTCGCAGCTGAAATCTGGCTGCTTCGCGATCCCATTTTTTCCAAATTCCCTCGTCGACGACACTCATTAAACTTCTGAAACGTATATGAAGTGGTGTGCATATATGGTATGGAGCGGGGGAAAGGAAGGCGAAGAAGATTGATACGCATATACGGGCCCCTCGATCGAGACCAAGCATGTAGTTACAGGCTAAACTAGAAGCTTTAAATTATGAAGTCTCGAGCTTCGTTCCGAAATATACAAGACAGCCGAATAATACATCCGTTATTGTATACCAAACCATTGTAGTTACGGGCTAAACATGCCCGAATTATTGGAGTCCTGAGTTCGAGCTCACTCCAAAATAACAGAAGCCAACCAAAAAATACATTCGCTATTATATCGCTATTGATTTCACAACTGGCAAACTGCTACAGGAGGTACTACTACTAATTTGTGTGTTCAGATACTACTCGTACAATTGTTTTTCGGTTTGTTGCGAGAACAGAAGGGGAGATAGGATAGGGGGGTATGGGGGTATTGAGAAAACAATAGAAGACAGAAGATAGCAGGGAAGATGAATAGAATGGAATAAAAATGCAGGAAAGAGATATTGACGAGGAATAAGTAAAAGGAAATGCACTAAATCACAACATAAAATATTTCAATATTTAGTCCAAAGAAATAAAGAAGAGAAAAAGGAACTCCAAAAACAAAGCAAAGCAAATCAAAGCAAAAAAGGTCGGGAAAGGCTAGAATGTTCACTGCACCCTAACCTCCAACGGCTGCGGCTGCACTTGCCCCGCCTCCGATCCCTCCATCCACTTCCTCTTCTTCTGCGCCGACTCCACCACCTCCCTCTCGCGCTCCCTTTCCCTCACCTCCCCGTGACTTTCAGGCGTCTTCCGCTTCATCCCAACACCCACACTAACACTCACAGCGTGCATGTCGCTCGCGCTGCTCCCACTCGCAGACCTCGACCTCCCATGCCCGTTGGCCATGCCGTTCATCCCGTGCGCATGCTGGTGGTGCCCGTGTGCGTGGGGGTGGTGTGTATGCTGCGAATGGCCGTACGCCGCACTCCCGCCATACCGTACGGTTACAGCGGAGGCGGAGCTCGCGGGCGACGTGCTCCGCGTCACGGGCTGCGGGAGCGTCGCGATCGGGGGGATGTTCGGGCTTTCCCTGTCTCCCCTTTCACGCTCAGTCCGCATAGGAGGCAGCGGGCCCGGCCTCTCCCGCTCTGCGCTCTCCCTTTCCTCGAGGAATCGCTGTTCGCGCTCGCGTTCGCGGTCGATGCGTTCTCGGGAGGGAGGCGAAAGCGGGTGTGCGGGTCCCCGATTCCAGTATGCTGAGGCTGATGGCGGGACTGGGACGTTCGAAGATGAGCTGGGGGGTGCGTTGGAAGTGGCGTTGGAGTTTGCATTGGTATTAGGAAGCGCCGCCTGCACATTCGCAGGCGTAGACGAGCCCGAGCCCGACGAGTCGCCCTTGACCGTTGACACCGTTGCAGACCCCGCCGTCGTAGGCGATGTCGCACCGTTACTGACACCGGAGGAGCCCCCAGTACCAGCAGCGTTCGCAGCAGCAGCCGCCTTCTTCCCCTTGCTCCGTGGCTGCGACGGCTGTGTATGATTATACGAGCACGCTAGGCTCCTCCGCGCACAGTTCCCGCATGCCGGGCGAGCTGCGTCGCATCGTGTCTTGCGAGCTAAACATTCATACCTCATTAGACAAAAAAGAAAAAGGAAAAGAGAGAGAGGACTCACCCCGACAATGCACACAAGCAACCGCCTTACTCCCATAATTCGCACTCTGCCGATTCAGCCGCTTCTTCTTGTCCCCCTCGCTCCCGACGTCGATCACGCCCATCCCTCCCATCTCGTACCATTGCCCGCCCCCCGGCACGCTCGGCACCTGTCTGTCCGGCACACCTTGTTGCCCTTGTTGTGCGTCTTTAGAAGAATTGGACGCAGCACCGGCGCCCTCAAGTGTCTCGGCGATGAGCATGTCGACTGAGACGCGCTTGCGGGGCTGTTGGGGCGCACCGCGGTAGTCTTCTGGGGCGGAACGAGGGCTCCTGTTGATGGCGTTGTTGTGAGAGCCAGAGCCAACCCCGGGCCCTTCAAGCTCGCTCGCGCCGTCGTCGTCTAGCTCGTCGACTGCGCTGTCGGAGTCGCGTGCCGCGTTGGAGGAGGCGTGGCGCGCTTGGAGATGCGGTGCGTGGTGGGGGTGTTTTAACATCGTTCCAGGCGCGGGGTTGGAGGCAGAGGAGCTGGTGGGGTTAGGAGCAGACGGGTTATACCGCCATGTTGACGTGCTGTGTTGTTGAGGGGAGTGCGTGAGCGGGTGAGGTGGAGCGTGCGGGGAGAGCTGTTGTGGGGGCGGATTTTGTTGTGGACCTTGTTGTGGAGATGGGTGAGGAGGGACAGGCTGTGACACCTGCACGACCTGCACCTGCGCGGCGCCCTGCGAGCCCGGGACGGGGTGCACGTGCGACTGGTAGTCGCACGAGTTGCTGCGCTTGATGCATTGTGCGCAGGCGGGGCGGATGCCGTCGCATTTCAGTTTGCGGGCTGTCAAAAAATAAATAAACAATGAGATTTTGATTTTCTAAACAATGGGGAAATGCACTCACACCGACAGAAATTGCACGCCATCGTGCTCTTCCGCTTCCGCCCGTTGACGGTGAGCGGCATCTGCACCATCATCTGCGCTCCAACCTGCGGCGGGACCTGCACCTGGACGGGAGTCCCAGGCATCTGCGCATCCCGCTCCCTCTCCCTCTCAGCGCGGTCTCGTTCCCTCTCCCTCGCCATCTCCCTATCCCTCTCCCTATCCTCCCTCTCCGCATGGTTCAAAAGCGACTGTACCCCAATCGCCATAGGCGGGAGTCTCCCCCCGGGCGTCGTCGCAACCACCGAAGACACAGGGACAGGCGACGTCGGGAACGGCGGCGGCAGCACATGCAAAGACCGCGTACGTGGGGACACCTGCGCGTGTGCGTGATGTGGGCTTAATGTATGCGGGTGGTGCGGGTGCGAGAGGGCGTGCCGGGGCGGAGGGAGCGCGTGTGGGGGGAGGGGAAGGCGGGTCTCGTGTAGGGGGAGGCGGGGTCGTTCGAGGGGCGAGTGGCCGCCTCTGGGGGGGTGGCCGTCAAGTGGGGAGACCGGGGGACGGTCGCCGCGTTCTCTCTCGCGGGGGTGGGAGACGTGGATGCGCGGGGAGGTGTGCGCGGGTGGGGGAGGCGGGTGGGAGGAGGCGGAAGAAGCACCGCGTTGGCGCCGTTGGGTCATGAGGAGAAAGTCGGTTTTGAAGCGTTCGTAGAGAAAGTCTTTCGTGTATGCTTTTAGTTCCTGCAGAGTCGTTAGCGTCGGCTTCGCTTAGAGTTTGACGCGCGCCTACCTTTCGACAATCCATGACGGCTTTCCTGAGCGTCACAAAGTCCGAATGCCGTCGATCGAGGCAGTCTAGCGCGCCCCAGCGGTACTCGCGTACGAATCTCCCCTTGAGGGAGTCGAGCCCGGAGTCGTTCTCGGAGATGTCGTAGTGCTCGTCGCGGGGAGGTCCCTCGGGGGCAAAGAAGGCAAATGGCAGGAGGGGGACTGTCTCTGTCGCGGGCGGGGTGGGGGAGCGGGAGTGGGAGGTGCGGACATGGCTTTCTTGGCGGGGCTTTTCCTCGTCGACGTCCATCTTGGGAGAGTGCGTGGGATCTTGCTTGATTCTGGGGCGTGGGGAATGGGGCGGGCGTGGGTGCTGTCGCGAGGGGATGGCGGTCGGGGCGATGCCCCCGTCGCCCTTTTCGTCGAAAATACCGAACCCAAGGCCTGCCTCGGCGAGATTTTTGCGGACAGCGTGTTTGAGAGTGAGTAATCTGGGAGACAGCGAATTAGCAGCGCATACACCAGGGGTAGGAGCACGTACTGGTCGAGGGTGACATGGTCGCTGCGTCCGAGGACGGGGAGGACGTTGACGCGGGTGGAGAGCTTGTGGATGACTGTGATCTCGTTGGCTGGGAGCTTGGGGGGGAGGGGGTCTGGGCGACGGTACGAGGGGGACGGTGGGTACCGGGTGACGATGCTTGCCGGATCGAGGACGTAGAGGCAGAGGTGGATATGGGACTCGCTCACTGTCGACTGGGCCTCTTCGCGGGCTCCGTCGATGTAGCGATCCTCGACGAGGGCGATGATGTCTGCGAGGGTGCGCTCGAGCTCGTCCTCTGCACCGGGCGCGTAGTTGAGCGGTGGCGAGTCGATCAGCCTCAGCAGGACTCGCTCGCCGTCCCAGACGACCTCGATTTCGCACTCGGGGAACGCCTTGTCTGCTCGTAAGAATCGGACGAGACTCTCTCTCTGCGCGGGGGTTGCATGGGGCGAAATGGGGGCGGTGTCGAGGAAGAGGCGGGTTAGCGAGGACTTGCCTGCACGCGGGGGGCCGACGACGAGGACGGTGTAGGCGGGGATAGCTGGGTGTGTTGGTGGAGGCGGCGGGGCGCGAGCGGGGCCGACGTTCATGGTGGTTGAGGATGGGGAAGAAGAAAGAGAGAGAGTCTGGTCTCCTGTGTGTGCTCTTATTGCGGAGATGAGCGGGAGCCGGCGCGGACCGCGGGATGCTATCTCCATTTGCGATCTCGATCAGTGTCCCGTCCCGAGCGGCTTCCCGTGCGTGGCGCTCTAGGTTGCCGGTCTCCGCGGCACCGAGAGCAAGGCCCCGTCTCCCGGAACACGTGCGATCCATCTCCGAACCGAGTGTCAGGGGGCACACTATCCCAGATACCCAGATACTCTCTGATCCGTGCGGGGGCATCCCGCCAGTCACCGGATCCCTCGACGTGAATCCTGGTCCGTCCCCAGAACCCCGTAGAACAACGGTCATCGACCCCATCCCTCAACTCCCTTGCACGCCTGGCTGTTACACCTCAACCTCACGCATCTTCCTTTCCTCCGATCGCTCCTTCTCCCTTCGCACCTCACCTCACACAAAACATGATCGCTCACCCCATCCATCCATCAATCCAACCCACTCGCACCGCCGCTGCCTAATTAGGGAGGCGATCCTCTATATTTATTAAACGCGCGCTCGTCCTCGCAGGGACGCAGTGCCGTATCTCATTATTTTTTTCAATTGGGCGAGATGGGATCGCCATACCCTTTGGGGATCCGAGCAGGGTAGCAGTCCAAGTGGCACGCCTGGTCAAATAAAATCACGATCAGACAGAAGAAGGTTTTTATAATTTTAGAGTTTTGAGCAGTGGATACGTTGTGATGGAATTGATTTGCACAGTCGTTCCGCGTCGGACTGCATGTTGAGCTCGGTCTCCAATGTACATGTCGACCAACAATTGCGAAACCGCCAACTCGGGTCGGGCAAGTGGCACTAAATCCTTACCGCGACTCCGCGTCAAATAGAAACACGCAACGTCCATCCACATCCACATCCGTCTCGAACTTTATCACTCTCCTATCTTCTAGGAGTATGTACCTTTCCCTTCCCCCTCACCTCAGCTAACCTCCCTCCTTCCTCGGTGTCCAAGCTCCTCCCGAAGCGAATTTGTCCAATGATTTTAAAATCCCCGCGTTCCCTGGCCATGACTGCCTGTCCGCATCACAATCAGCTAGTACCGCTGCGACGCTTAATTGATCTTATCTGTTATGTTCGCCCGTCTCGGACTCAACAGGTATCCTCCGAATTTCAAAAAAAAATCGCTTAAATGCTCGAAATCCCGAGGGGCCGAACCGAAATTCATGCCAATCAAAGGGAGAGGCGTAGGCTGCCATAGGCTCTTTATTTTCCCTCGCCCACTGCATGATCCATCTCAGAAGATTCCAGTCCATCATGCAACCGTAGCCCTTCCTGTCCTATCCAGTCCGCCATCATTACATATGCTTCTTCTTCCTCCCGACGCGTCCACCACCAGAGTCCTACCCGTGCCTCTTCCCTGCTTAACCGCTGTCTTACCTCTTCTTACCCGTAAATAACTGAGGCATAAACAAATAAGAACGCATGACACTGGTTGATCACGATTCACAACGGGAACAGCGACGGGGTCTCTCGGTGCTCTTGATCATATATTTTTTTATCCTTCCATTCCAGAAGATCCCAGCCCATCCTATAACAGCCCATCACCGTATATGCTTCTTCTTCTTCCCCCTGGCGCGTCCACCTAACTGTAACTGATCCTCCCTTGCTTAACTGTCGCCTTCCTACCCGTAGGTAACTCTTCCACCGCCTCCTCAACTGACGGCCTGGTGATCGCGACGGGCACGGCGGCGGGGTCTCTGTCTCTGGTCTCGCGGGTTGTTTCCTGGTTCTGGGGCGTTATTTCTCCATCGTATTATGTACACAGCTCTCTCTCCGCTTTCCCTGCACGTCTGGGCTGGGCAGTCTCTTCGGTTCGGCCGAGTGAGATGGTTATCTTATCTGATTATCGCTTTTCGCTTTACGGGTTTTATTGGGCCGAAGCGTAGAAAGTGAAGAAAGGTGAAGAGATATAAATTTCTTGAAAATACATATACCTACGAGGTTAATCACAAAGCGAACGACGGGGACGGGACTCCAGTAAATTTCTCGATAATAATCCCACATCTCTTTTTTCTCTTCGCTTTCTCTCTCCATCAGCCGAGTGCTTTATGTCATTGTCTGAGATATTTATCTTATCTGATCATCCATGACTGTCGGACTTTAAGCTTCAGGCTTTATGTATGGGATTTTATAATTTGTGTAGAATTTCTAGAAGTTAACCACGTTTATAACGGGATTTTTTGAATGAGCACGATTGATTCCGAGGAGCAAGCATATAGTTAGATATTTGATATGACTGGTCGCGACAACGGCGGCAAGACTCAAAACTCACGTTTTTCGATGTTTTTCTCCGCTTTCTCCCCATTCTGGGCTTGGCACTCTGGACTTGGGACGCTGGGTTCTCTAGCCAAATGTCTTATCTATTTATCTATTTCATCATATCTGATCATCGATGACTACACTGCACGATTGGAATTCTGGAAAATTCTACCTCGTCACCAGACGCGTTTTAAAACGGGATTTATTTATACATACAATTCGACACCAGACGCGTTTTAAAACGGGATTTATTTATACATACAATTCGCAGATCAACTCCTCAGGCGGCGGTGGTGGAATACCGCTTTTCCGTACCTAGTCTCGTGCCCGTCACAGCTGACTTTCCTCCATTAGCTCCAGATTCAGAGTTTTATTAGCTGAGGCTCTGGGCTCCGGACTTGTGCGGTGCGTCGCCCAGTATGTGCTAGGCCGGTCGTCGATCGTCCACAAACAACTCGTGTTTGAGAAGTTTTTATCTTATCTGATATCGGATGAGAAGATGAGCATGGATCAACACAGCCAATTAGTAGTGAGGGTGTTTTTTTATCATTTAACGGCGCTGTTCAACGGGATTAAAATATATATGATTTCAATATATAGCTGTATTTGATAAAACAGCGTCTGCGTTTTCCGAACGAAAGACCTGACCCCGGAATATTAATTCGCAACCGCCTCCGAGTCAATTACAGCTCTACGGACAGTACTAGTGGACCTTGTTGATGATTGTTAATAAATTTCAAGGCTTTCAGGAGGTCGTCGTTCAAGCTGAAGACATCAAAAGCTATGAATTACGACGTACGAATTTAAACCCTGGATCACGCCGAATTACGATTATGATTCAGGATTTTGGGAACTCTCGTAGATATTATGATCATCGAGCTCGGATATTCAGCCCCAAAATCCAGCAAAATCCCGTCGGGATATGACCAGAGAAACATTCCTTTGAAGCTCGGGTGCATATATACCCGCAGCCTGAGGCCCTCTAGGGTCTTTGAGGAGCACCAAGTACCAGTGCTATCCTATGCTATCCCGCGCGCACCCACTGCCTAGGGGGAAATATTGTAACCCTTGGAAACTCCCCACCCAAATGACGCAGGGCCTACACCACCTAAACCCTATGACATAACACCGCAAGTTGCCTCGGAACCTCGACCTCACCGACCATCGGGCACTCAGTAATCACAGAAATGAAAACCGGATCAGAGTCACAGGGACGACTGTGACGTTCCACCCCGTCGGCCCCTCTTCATGCGAACCCAAGGGCACCGACCAAGCCTCTCCAAGCCTGAGGAACAAACCCACCTCCGAGCTCCATCTTATCTGATGATCACACCTAGGAGGAAAGCAGACGGAAACGGATTAATTGCATTCCTCGACCTACATAAGCCAAGCCTTTGAGTCTTTGGCCATGGGGCGGCTCAGGATTTGAGTTGCCGGGTTGAAAGAAAGAAAGGATGTCCTCATGAGATGAAATGTTTGGTCGTTTGATCTTATCTGTGGGAGCACGTATGCGTTATCAGATAAAATCTTCATCCGAATCCCGAGTCCAAGGCCGGCTGAATTCAGCTGAACTCCGTCTCGAGGTAGAATTTTAGGATTTTCAGTGCGTTTATTGTGGGTTCAACTTTCGCCGCGCAAGCTAAGTCATGACATCAGGATTTGGTGCAAAGACGTGTTATAGACCAATTTGAACACCCTGAGGTTCTCGTTATTTACATGTTGACTAACAAATGGTATTCATTGGATGCATCAATTGACTGAGAATCTTAAAAACATACCTCTGAGGTGGAAATATCATTGGCGGAATTAAGCAGAATCCGTGCAACGCCAGTTGTCTGGTGTACGGTCAGTTCTTGATTTTCCGTCAATATAAACCCGGTATTATCTCATAAAATCATAATCCCAGTTCAAATGATAATCAATACAGCCTCACATGGAAGGAATGAACGAATACCATAACGCCCTGGCTGCATCATCTCATCCTGACTAAAGAGATCCAGTGGCGGTCCAGTCGCCATACGAACATTATGAGTGCTACATGGAGAAAAACATTCAGCCAAGCAAATGGAGACTGCTCTTAGCCATCCAGTAAAGGTAGCGATAAAAACACCTCCATGCTGACAGGATCCTAAGCGGTAATTGTAAACACGGTCAGAAGGCCAATACAACGCGTCATGGACATAAAAAACGCGTACCTGACACCTCTTTCCCATTTCTAAACATATACTTATGTGGATGTTCCGTCTAAGTATCTCCCATTATTCCTCAGTTATGGCTGTGTAATAGATGCATGAACATGGATTGGTGGACCGTGTAAGGCGGACTTCGAACCTAAACTCCGCCACGGAGCGCGACGAATTCCGGAATCACGTATGAATTCATTTGATCGGTACATGCCCTTCAACTCTTTATGCTCAATGCTCAATATTGCGCTCTAGTGAGTACGGCTGATATCGGCATATGTACGTATGACTTATAAAGGGATTCGGCGCTGATATTCGAGGTTTGATGGCAGACAGACTGATCAGGTCCAATCGGTCCAACCCTCTCCTGCTTTTAGGTTTTCAGCGCGCGGATTCGGTTGGATCAATTTTTATTCTGGCTCTTCTTATCAAGAAATATATGGATAACGACAGATTAAATGGATAGTCAAGTAATATATCCATAAGAGATTTATTCGGACCCTTCTCAACCTCAGGCTGTAAATCAAAACAACTAATCAGCCCTGAATACCATGATACCGCTGCCGCAGCCAACTACATTCAACCTTGACATGCTCTCATCAGACTTTCTATCCTCAAAGTCCTTGGATCCGCCTGCAGTGCCTTCTCTTGCACAGCTCGATCGCGGGCTTCATCTGCCGACAGCGGAACCATGCGCTTATATTTAGCTGCGGGGGAAGGCGAGTCTAAATCCTTCAAGGTGCCTATCGCTAATGGTGGGGAGGGGAATTATCACTTCGAAATGACGTGAGTGGGGTTTTCTTTTTCAAATGGATATCGTGGCTGCGGGGATCCGATCAACTATGCATGCCCGAAGAAGAAGATTATGGTTTTATTTTATTTTTGGCGTTCAGTAGATCATCGAGAATGCTCAGTTCGATGCGGCAGAATGCAGGCACTTCCAGTTCCTTTCCATCTTTCGCTCGAAAATGCTTGGAGCTTGTCACTTACGACTACAATAACCCGGCATTCACCTCACTATACTCTTTCTTTCGTTTGGGATTCATCTGTACAATATCCGAATCAAAAGAGCGGGAAGAAATGATTTTCTTAGCCATATGCAGTCTTCCTGTTATCTCCGCCGTCCGTCAATAAGTGGATTTCCTTCGCTTCCCTTCGAATTGATGTGAGTGGTCTTCCAATTTCCGGAACTTGCTTTTTCTTAGAATATATATTGTAGCAGAGGGCCTACTTACATATGCGTCGCGGAAGAAGAGTCAACTAATTAATCTATGTTTCGGCGTAGGCACTCGAGAATCCGGTTCAGCTCGAGGGCGGGGCAGAGCTAGAGGGACTTCGCTTCGTATGACTTCTCTGCTGCCGTTTTTTATTGTCTGATTTTCGCTTGAAAGCTTCTATCTGCGCAAAGAGACTCCATTGTCACTTACGGTGATAATCTCGGGGAGTTTACTGTTCTCCCTTACGCAGCTCCCTCTTAGGATTCATCTGCAGAATCTCAGAAGCAATAGATCTGGGGAAGGTGCCTTTCTTACCCTACGTAATATATACATATGTGCGTAACGGTGTTCTTTCATGATGCTCCTATGCCACTCGATGAGCTCGCTTTCCTTCACTTCGAATTGAAGTGAGCAGCTTTCCGTTTGTTCCTCCTTTGGAATTGCCGGAAATTACTTTTCTTGGAATGGATCTCGTAGCGGCGGGATTATTAATGCCTCTCGGAAGAAGAATCTACTAATTGATTTATATTTCGGTGTAGGCACTCGAGGATCCGGTTCAGTTCAACAGCGGAGCAGATTCCTCTTCATTACGTATACGACTCTCTCCTGTCCTTTTTCCTTTTTCCTTCTTCCCTCTATGCTTGCCTCTCAAATATACTTCCAAATTCGTACTACAGGAGCTTGCGGGTCAAATATTTTCTGGCAAATCATCTCACGCGTTCCGGATCCCTTGCTCTTTTTCGGGGTTACTCAACATTGTTTTGGGAAAGAATACTACTCTGTCGACCCTCTCTATAAGATATCTCGTCACCTTGAATACTAACATATCCCTCTCTGCAGCCCTGCCATCAAGCCCGGTACTTGAACAGTGGCGTAAGGCAATCTTCATACCCCGAGTCCGAGCCTTCATCCCCAATATATCCTGCGATCCTCGGAGCATTCCTTGCGTTTATATGTCACTTAAAGCCGAGAATACGCGTCCAATGAAAGGTTAACTCATTAAAATATGTCGTTCAAGATATATTTTACAGGAAAGGTAGCTTTCCTCACGTTACGGGGAGGAAGAAGAAGCCTTGATAGATCCGAGTTTAAATTGGTAAGAGACGGCCGCTGTCAGTGACCGGATCTCCAATGGATACGCCGAATGGATATTGATTAGCTGCTCTACGATGAGGAAGGCGAAGCCGACGAAGGCTATTCCATGGCTGTATGATCTCAAAAGGTGTTTTAATTGGCCCAAGTTCTTTCCCGCTTTGAAATAACGTTGGATCTAAGCTACCACGGAGTATTCTCTCTCAACATGGAATTTCTACCGATTATGTGGCACCTTTCCTACTCAGCTTGCCATATACATACTTATGGACTTGCAAGCGCACTACGTGCCTGATCCCATTGCCCTTCATAGGTATTCTTAATGCCCTCTTCATTAATCCAATGGAGAGTCCCGTCCAAGGGTATTCCCTCCCAATACAGAATCTATTAATCTCCTGACGACATCGAAGCGACATCCGGCGAGAAGATGCTGCCTTTATGCCCGTTATTTCCTCCGAGTCCCGATGACCCTTTGCCCGATACTTTGCGAGTTCTGAGTGGGTATATAAAAGGAAGGAGATGATCCGTTGGTGTGGTTTGAGTTTCTGTGTCAATACGGATATGAAGTGGGTAGTTCCGTTTCATTTCCCATCTTTTTCATTGCTTTCAGGTATACCGGATACTTTTATAGTATTCATGAAGAATACCAATATCCTGAGCTGGGATTCCAACACCGAAGAGATACCGCCCCTGCTCCTTCAGCAGTGTCCAGATGTCCAAACCTATGCAGTCTTTAACCTAACTAGGAGCCTCCCTCGTTCGCTGGCAAAACGAGGCTCCTGACACGTAATTCCTCCCTTTTTCCTTCAATATCCATCACCCCCGAATACCCCTACTGTATTTAATCAGAAACCAGTCCTCCTGCACCCAAAAGGAAACTGGCGACGGGGAGTGCTCCTTTTGATACTCCCCGCTCCGGGCTCAGCGGTGCACTCATCTGCTCTATGGGCGGCGGGACGAATCCTAATTAGGAGATACACTGTGGCTGGTTAAGAAATCACTGTCAGTGTAATATTTCAAATTCCAGGTCCATTGTGTACCTAAGGAAGCTCGGAATCGAAAAGATCTGCCAAAGCTATGTATACACCTATCGACGGACTTAGTTTACTCCTGTGTTTACTGTGCCAAACCGGTGAATACTCCTCCGGAGTTGAAAAGAATACTCTACGCCACTCCACCCTTACTTTCTTAGTGAAAGGCACTTATTTTTAAACAACTAATCGAATATCAGATAATACTATTCCGGAAAATAGGACGAATATGAAAACACAAACAAGGGGCGAACGACAGGAAAAAATACACAGGAAAAATCAACGGCGCCCAGTGGCAAAAACCGTAACTAGTTTCGAGCCTCGTAGAATGGTCAAAATGGTCATAGGCTCCAAACAACAAAGAATGATGGTATAGAGAAAAAGAGGGATATCGGGAACATGTCAGGAAATCTGACAGAATGCAGTAACCGGATGGACAGGATCATGGCATTTGAGATATAATCGTGAATACGTAAGGGTAGAGGGAACAGAAGAAAGGAACGGGAAGTGTCAATGTCAGTGGGGGAAAAGGCGTTGACCTATAGCAAAGGGTAAAAAGAACGGACACTGTCGTCATGCAAACAGTGGCATATGCGTCATGCCATGCGCAGACCGACAAAGTTTTGTAAGCCAAAGGGAAGGAGGTTGAATGAATGAAAGTTACGACAAGACACGCGGTCAAGGGGATAACCCGAGATCTAAAACGAGAAACAAGATTATCAGTAAGAAAACAGGAAGGGTGGAGCAGATTTAACAAATAAATGTACCTTCCATAATGCGTTTCCGCTCAGAATCACTAATGTTAGCCGTCGCACGCCTTGCCAGAAGTTTCTCTGTGCGGAAACGCTCGTACAAGCCATCCTTCGTGGCGGCTTTAAGTGACTATATAAATAAATGTGAATATGGTTTTATATTTCACCGAGTGAGAAATAAATACACGTACCCGCATGTAACTTCCTAACACCGCCGCCCTCAATGCTGCGAAATCACAATGGTTCGGATCCAGCACATCAATGGTGCCCCACCTAAAGTGTCTCACAAAGCGTCCATACACTCCAAAATCATGCCCATTCGCGTTCCCATTCCTATTCCCATTGGCGTGCTTCTTGGATTCACGTTCCCTCTCCGGCGTAATGACTACGAATGGCATCCGCATCCGCAAATCGGGCCTCGAGAAGATCGCCCCATAAGAATTTTGTCCTGCTGTGTCTGTGCCTCGGCCGGAAGCGACGGACTCCCGTTTGCTCAAAACAGAAAGACTGTCGTTCCCAACGGTAGGAGAGGCTGGCGTCAACGGGTACCCAGGTGATGCCTCTGCGTCTGGCTCGTCCAATTCGGCATCCACGACAGACTTGAGGGATCTACGGGAGCGCGAACGCGTTAAGCCACGCAATGTACCACGGAGTTTGATCACGGGACGGGATTCCCGCTCATCATCATCGTTGTCTTCTGTGGTGCCATTGTCGTTCTGGGTGCCTGCAGAAGCAGCTTCCCTACTACCGGGAGGAGGCGGGACGCGACCAGGTATAACGCCAGGTTCAGAGTCCCATATCGTCCAGACATCGTAACTAACTCCTTTCTCGCTGAGATCACGTCTCACAGCACGTTTGAGACATTCAAGGCGGGTGTCGGTCAGAGTATCGCCACGCGCGATGATAGGGAGGACGTTGACACGCTTGGCCAGGCGTGAGATGATGCGAACCTCGGCCGGTAGCATGGATAGACGATTCTTTCCCTTCGTTAAAGGAGGTTCGGACTTTACTTTTTCCTTGTTGCCCTTTCCTTTACTACGAAGCGGTGACGCTGGAGGGGTTGCTAGCTTAGACTTGGGAGACATGGATGAAGATTGTTGAGATTGAGAGGCAGTATCAACAGAATTACGCGGCGTTTTGTCATCAAAAGCAGCAGTTGTAGACCCGTTGGTAGCTGCGGCGCCATCTTCAGTGACGGCGGTATCATCAGTAGGTTCAAATGGAGGAGGGGTAGCAGCTATTGGCGTAACTGGAGAGTCCGGCTCGCCATAGTCGTCTTCAGACTCTACATCCCCATTAGTCACCCCTGCGTCTGTGGCCGCATCATTCTCCTCTTCCCTTTCGTCATCCGTTCCCGAATCGTACTCAGAGTATTGCTGGTCTTCCGCCGCTGCAGTGTCATATCGGGACTTTGCACGACGAGCTGCTGGGGTCATGACCGAATCTGGGTCAATCAGGTATATGCATCTACGAATATCCATTTAAGTTTAGCTAGACAAGGTAATGAAGATTAAGGCTCACAAATGCACATGCTGGTCATCTTTATTCATCCTAATCTTTTTGCTTTCTTCTTGCATGGTTTCAGCAAACTGTTGTTCAATGTATTTAACAATCTCAGACACAGATACTTCCAATGCAAATTCCTTCCCCTCCGAATAATCAAGACCTGGGGTATCTATGCACTTGAGCGCAATACGGTCGTCGCTTGATGGTGAACGGTTGGGCGCAGCCTGCAAAATCTCGATAGTTGCACTCTCTAAGGTTCGAGTAGGACGAGGAGGCTTTTTGCGGAATGCGTTAAAGGCGTTAAGCTGTTCTTGGGTATTGCCTGGAGATATATTTGAGGTATTGAGAAGAAGGTTTATAAGTGAAGTTTTGCCGGTGCGTCTCGGGCCAACAACCTGCAGAGACAGTTGAATCTCGGTAATATAAGATCCGTATATTTTGGACTTACCATGACGTTAAAAGTGGGTGCTGCCTTGGCTCTGCGCGCTCTGGAGTTGGATCCAGTGCGAGAGCGTGCATTGCCAGGGGCATTGTAAGAGGATGGTGGTGGCGGAACACCGGAACCAAATAGGCCAGCTACTTTGCTCGGACTTGGTGTGAAAAGGCTGGCAATTGTGGTTCCTTCTCTGAAGGGCCTATGGAAGGGAACAGGACCGCGTACGCCTTGAAACGACGTCTTGGATGGGCGGCTTGTAGTACGGCTGCCCTCGCTACGCAGCGGCGCGGGTTGTTCTTCAGCATAAACAGCGTCGAGATCCACCAAATCCTTGGGCCATGGAATTCGTTGCTGGGGAAGCACGGGGAGCGAAGGGGAAGTCCGCAAGACAACGGGCTGTTCGACGGGCTTCTTCTTTTTGCCAAAACCGAGGACCATTGCGGCGATAAACGTTGAGGAAAGACGATAGATAAAATGAAAAGAACGAGGCCTGCGGCGTTATGTAAAAATGCAAGGGCGAAATGAACGCGCGGGACGTGGAGGACGTCTCGGACGCGACAAGTTGGTTGACCTGACCAAGTTATAGGGAGTCTTCAAAATATAAAGACTATAAAGCCTTCGAGGGACGAAGGTATCTGGAAGGTGAAGGGAGGATAGCTCGAATGTGCTCCAGGAACCCCACTGGAGACGGAGCAACCAAGAGACGCTAGCGTTGTCACGTGGGTGTCCCTGTCACAACGCCGCAAATGACATTGGACAGTGGCACATTTTCTTGTCCACCGCTAAACCAGGCAGACCATGAACGCGTATTCATGTGCTAGACGAGCCAGCAGCCATATCATCTATAGATTTTGCATCGCCTATGGCGTTGCTATCTCACTTGCTTGCTAAATTTGTCGTTTCTGGCACGCTCTGCTACTTCATTATCATTTTGATTCATGCTTCAACTTACCCTGCTGTCTTGTCATAGCTCACTATACGGCCACGCAATGACTTCTTTCTGAGAAGTCCTTGCTCTCACAGCGCATCAAGTTGATCAACACCCCTGAGCCTTGCTTCTCACGTTCAGCTTCTCTTCATTTATTAGTTTATTTGCGGACTACAAGAAACTCCAAGTCTAAAGTGGTGACTGGCCTATTAGATAGCTGAACTTGACCTTATAACGCAATGTCCTTTGACAGTCGGTTGCTTTACTCCAATTTTGCTTGCTGTTAGACAACTGCGTTGGCAAGTGCAACCAAGTTGTTTTGTACGAATTGCAATCATGATGCTGACTAGACATAAATCTGGCGCATATTCGGACTTTCATTCCGATACGCTGAAGCTAATGGTCCATTACACGGGATAATGCATGCATTGTCAATTTAAAGGCATACCTGCATGTCTGCTTGTTCATAGTATTTGCAGGGTAAACGGATATATACACGTATTTACGTTGTCTGGAAGTCATACCCTAATCTCTTCGGCGTCACTTTCCCTCCTCTTCATGGAGAAACACAGCGTACATGACCGGCCTGTAAGTATATTCTACTAAATTCAATCTTAAGTTGAAGTAATTCTGTCCCTGTTCTTCCCTCTTTTATGAAGCTTTAATTCTTACTAAGAGTCATTCAGGTTCACTCTCAAACATTACTCATAGCAATCATCGCGCGAAGCTCACATTGGAATAGATCTTCCCAACTGAAATACTGACGCATCATCCTTATTGAACCAAAGACCGTATAGCCAAGTCTAATACATCGTTTATATGACTGCCAGGTGTCTATTATCTTGATATCCGCCCCCAAATGAAAATGAAATTCATTTCTTGGACAATTCCTCAATCTCTTCCTTCGATAAACCGTTCAAGCGTTGCAACAAGTAGTCCACCTGTCAAAGGTTTCAAAATGGGCAACATTCCAACCTTCGTTCTATATGGAATTTCACGCACCTCGACATCTCTGGTCAGAGGAATAATATATGTTTCATACAAGTCCTTGACGGCTTGCGCGTCGATTTTGGTTGAGCCACTCTCGACTGGCGTGCCGTCTGGACCGAGATCTTGACCATAGAATGCGGCCTTCTTTTCTAACCTTACGAGGAGAGCTCTCTCAACGGCAGGCTTGGTGATTAGCTTTTCCAGTGCTTCACGGTTAGGATTAAGGATGTGGGGGATAAAATCTGAAGGCTTTTCGATGAATTTCGATTCGGCGACGAATTTACCTGAATATCAAAAAGGAAATTCGAGGTGAGTGAAAACAAAATATCGTAAAGGGTGGTATACGTACCATAATGAACCCGTTTGCTCATAGCTTGAAGGATTTCGACATCTATAATAGCCGCACTCCCGTAATTGCCATCATCGTCTGCTTCGCTGTCCCGAACAATTCCTTTCGCCCGTTTCTCTCCAGACAATTCCTCGGTAGCCCTCCTCGTTATCCGGGAAACGATCTTGGTCGTATAAAATTCCTTGATCTTATCATTGGCATTGACGTCGTTGGGATAGAGAATTCTTGGGAAATCCAGGGGCTCCAGCACCGGCTGAGGTAAATTACTGACTTTTGTGAACGGATATTCATCCGGGCTTCACATGATGGTGTAAGTCCTTATCCGAACAAGTCCATATGACAATAAAGATTCCTAACCTGGTATATCTACGTGCTTTGGCTAAGGACAAGATGCATGGATCAATACGGTACGGATCATGTAACCGGAACCGGTGCTGCCTCACCATGAAAGCTTTCAATCCCTTCCAGGAACCAATCAAGCCAGCTGCCTGTTATGCCCGCATCTTTAAGCTCTTGAAATGCACCCGATTCGTACATCTTGGGATTATGAGCGAATTGGGCGCGTTCTATCAACTGGAAGATAATCGTGTCCTCGAGGCGGATGAGGATGGAGCGGATGCGCGATAACGACAATGGATCGTCTACGATGAAGAAATTCGACGCCATCCTTGGTTGTTAGTACTTGGTGTAGGTGAGAAGTGGGATAAATCCTATCTTAGTATGAATTCGCAGGATGCCTTAGTGCCGATTTTGTTTGGATCGAAACGGGCGGCAGCCGAATTTGCTTCCGCATATTTCTAAAAAAGGGAAATACGCCATTCAACTCTTCTTCCACAACTTTCTACACGATCATTCAATTTTTTTATGCCTTTCATCATTAATTTTACTCCAGCTAGCTTCATGTCGTCGACATTTAGTCTCGAAAAAGGGACATGAAAGCAATCCTAGAACCTCGGATTCGGAATGCATGGTGTTTATGGCATATTTAATAGTTCAAGGACATACGTGGCATATCCAGATAGGTCGTATTCCGTCACTTTAAAGGGTCTTAGGCCAAACGAAGGACGGCCTAATTCATTACGATCGTGAGTTAAGTCTCCCTCCGGTTCATACTACAGGGGCCCTGGCTACTCACACTGGCAGGCCTTCTTATGTCAGAAAACAATTCGCTATAAGGATTACTTCATCACTTAATTTAATTTATATATACTGATCCTCTCAGAGAAAGTAATAACCATCTGCACTGAACACCGATCAGAAAAACAACCTTGAGAACCGACAAAATACTCATCATTTTTGAGCTGCCAGGGCTCCACTCAGGCTCCCTTGTTATTATCCAAAACTCGTTCGTTCTTCTCATAGAACATCACTTTGGCTCTATACTTGTTAGGAAAACAAGCTATCCTTGCAGCGAAGAAGAAATGTCCACTTGATGATATTATAAAATATTATGTCACATTGGTAACCGTTTCTAAGATGAGAGCAGCTATGTGATCTTGCGCTCAACATCCGGCACAGCTCTACTGAACTGCTTCAACAAAGGGCACTCCTTTTTGAGAAAGACTGGTGAGAGATTCTTCTTACTTGGACGCATGCATTTTCATCAGTCTCTTGAACCAGTCTTCTAAGGATACTCTTAAACTTAATCAGAGCTGCCACGATGCCCGCCCGGATTCAATCATCAAAGTCGGCAACTCGTTACATCTGTTGCGGCCCACCGGCTTGAGTCTCAGATGTAGGTATACTGCGACATGTCAATATTTCTAGCTTGGGGATCGGATCCCCTTTATATATTTATAATGCATAAATGGACTCCGAGGCAAGGGACTTATTTACGGCACGCCGCAGTTTAGAAGTGTTGCACTATGTTAAATATGGCTGGCATCCGGCGCATGCTAACGATAGTACGAGAGGAGTTCCATAAATACAAATTCCACCAAAACTTGCCTCCGGAGGTACAAAAATGGCGGAATACTCGGAGCCACTGGATATTTTAACCATACTGGTCGTCTAAACTATCCGTTATTCCCAGGATTTATTAAATTAATCCGTTGCACTTCAATGAGGAATTTAAACGAAAAGTTTTCAATGCTTTTTATTAAAAAAAGAAAAGAAAAAAGAAAGTATCAAGTATCCTCTGATATCCCTCAAACCCGATAAAATGAATGTAATTACAATGCTAGTGGCACAAATCTATATAGTACATACAATGTTCAGATGGCTTTCCAGGACCTCAACCACGACAGAATAATATACAGCATCAAATCAAAACCACTCCGATTTCAATGACTCCGACGGATATGGTGTGTATGGTGTATCCGGTGAATATGGTGAAAGGGGTGTGAGTCCTCCTTGAGTCGATGCTCTTAGCATAAAGCTTGTCGTCGCTGGTGTTCTGGTTCCATCTGTGGTCCCGCTAAAAGGACTAGTGGGAAACGAAGAGAATGAAGAAATCATCCGTTCCCTGCCTGACCCTGACCACTGTTGCGACCTTTGCGTGCTGATTTCGTTCAGAACAATTATGTGAGATTGATCACTGCTGGTACTATCAAACGATTCCTGGTTTAATGGGCCCATGAATTGGTCAAGCTTTGAGATCTTTTGAGTCGTTATTATGGTATGTGTGAGTGATGCGCCAACGCGGGTATAGCTGTCGTCCACGTCTCGTTGGGCTCGTACTCCACGGAGATTGAGCACGAGACGGGAAACCATGACGGAAGTCAAGGTCTGAGAGAATCTATAATGTCTCATTAGACACGATATTCATCTATAACAACGACTTATGCTTACCCAGCGCCAATAGCCTTGAGATCTTCGGTCGCAACCTATACCAAATGTTAATAATTATTAAATATCCTAAAGAGTTTACTCACAATATATAGTATGACATTTAAGAAATTCACGCTGAAGATACAGAAGAAATATAAAATTCCATCTCGAAAAAGTACTTTGAATAACCTGTCAATAGGCTATGAGCGACTCCCAGGATACGGGCAATTTTCATGACTTACCCGCTATCTCTCATTGTCCTTGAATATTTTAAAACACGGTATACAGTAAGAAAGAAAATGACTGAATCGGTAAATAGCGGCATCAACCAAAAAGGGACTGATTTGAACTCTCAGATACAACAATGGGCATCAGATGTATGGTTTACATACTGAATCGGTTATCGATGCCAGTGAGGATACACCCTACGAAGAAAGGTGGAAAAGGGACACCTTCATGAACAAGATTCATGAGTAAGCCTTTTCCTCTGATAAATTCTATAAACCTACGTTGACTGTATCCCAGGGCCATTCCTGAAAATGTGACCTGCATGATCCACATAAAGCTTAAGAAGGCCAGAATTTTTTTATTCCTGTGCCAAATGGCCCAAACTCGTAGGATTAGAATTACTGGGAAAGTGTCAGATTGAGGAAGGAATGTAAGCTCGTCTGCAGTGCTCACATTCACCAACTGATTTATCCAGCGTTAGAATTATTCAATCAACGAGAATTATGAACTCACTTGCTACTATTCCAACAGTAGATCCTCCAGAGAAGCGGACAAAATGCTGACAAGAAGGACTGGAAAAAAAGAATAAAAATATATTATACACGCTGTAATTTTTGACGGAAAATGTTTGGACATACACCTAATCGGCATACCCTTCAATATGGGCTCAAAAATGCAGAAAAAAGACTTTGAACTCACATCCCGTGACCATGCTGGAGAAAGGAACGCGGCAACGATGATAGGTCGTTGCAATAAAGAGCCATAGCGGTTTAAGGCGAATAGAAGAGTTGCCCCTGACCACGTCTGTTTCCAGATGGATTCGACCTTCATTATGGGGTCAATAAACAAATCAACCAAGAGAAATGATCTGACTTGCCTCTTGCCCAACTGTTATTACTAAGGGCGTTGTCCCAGACTTCAGTATCTCGAATCCAAAGGGCGCTTGGGAAAGAACCTACAGTAATCGTAAACTAACATCGTGAAAGCTGCAACCAAAAAGTATTTGGAAGCTTGTCTGTGGAACATTGCGAATTATTTGTTAGCTCAGAATGTTAACACAAAGGCGCTTCTTACAAATGAGTGGCAGACACAGTCAAGGCGGGGACGTTAATACTAGTATGAGCCGTGGCGTTCATTAGAGGGCAAAAGCAGGCTGAAGGGCCTTGGATGGTGTGTCGAAGGATGAAACGAAACCTGAGTAAGGGGGGAGAACCACGCTCTTCGAACGGCTAACCAATCCAGCCAGAAATTCCTTCAGGAAATATGTATATATACATGCACCAATCCGATGCAGCAGCGCAAAACTCCATTCGCTCTATGAAGCGAGGATAATGGGTTCCGGCCCTGAGAACTGTGGCATCATGCTTGGGAGGGCCTCTGTGTCGTAAATACTTCCCAACTCAGAATCGACGTCGGCTAGATCGTCTAAGTGATATATTTCATTATACGAATGCGGATTGGCTCAACCAAGATTTATAGATAGCAATGTTCTCAAGGTCCGCTCCTGTGAGATTTACGGTGATTGTAGGAGGTATGATACTGGGTGATGGGGTTTCTGAAGAAAAGATCAGCCACCGCACTGAGTGGGTTGCTACATGCGAAGCAGAAAGTATAGCTGTCAAATACAAGTCAAATACCACAGAAACTGCCGTCTAATCAGAAAGCCTACCTGTGACTTTATGCACTTTTACGGACTCTCTGGACTAGTGGTATACTTTTTTTAAATTTCAGGATATGCGCAGTGCGACGGACATTTATCCAATCAATCTTCACTCTTTGTAGTGTCCCTGAATTAGCCAGTGAGTGATCAATGAGTGCAACGTCTTGGTCGGAAGAGACACGAGGATCGGCATGGGTCGGAACTGTTGAGGCAGGTTGACTGGCAGGATTGATCCTCGGAGGAACACACCATTTCTTGTCCGATTCCATCAACCCTGCATGCCGAATGTGGATCATCGTTCTCGCATTCTTGAGAAGAAGTACTTGGCTAGGCAGTGCAAACCCTCGACGAACAGATCCAGGCTGTGCAAATCGGACAGCTCAAATCTCATTTTGATCTGCGTAGTAGGCTGGGCCTGGGTGAACATAGGGGAACATACATATCAGAATTCAACGTATAAGGAAGTTGAGCTACGAACCTTTATGAAGGTGGACGATTCGATCAATATAGATGTCATTGGGGCTGAAAGGAGTTGCTACATATGACATTCGTAAAAGCTTCCTGTAATCATCAAAAATTCATTCATACATAATCAAGAGATGGGTGTATTCGAAGCAAGCTTTCAACCATCTTCACCAGAAAGCTCTTGATGAATAGCCGTATTTCCTATCAGAGATCATTTTTACGGTTTTCTCTTTATCTCCAAAAAGATCCAAATAGTCGGCTAAACTGATCTGATAAAAAAATATTGCCTAGAGGTTTCAGCTTATTCTTTGATGTTAATGCCCTAAAACACGCCGAGTTAATAGGATATTCAAGCAAATAACCTCTAGAAATGCAACGTGTTCGAAATAAGCGGATATTTACTTATTCCGGAGGACAAAGACGTCAACAACATCCTGCATATACTAATATTTCAGTTGGTGATTTGTCTCGGCATTAATTATCCGTCTAAGTATTACATTGCATTACTGGCCTTTGGAGAAACTTGAGGATGCCGCCCCCGCTCAAAGTTCTTGTCACGGGTGCATCTGGCTTCCTTGCAGCTTAGATAACCAAGGCAGTGCTGGAACGAGGACATTCGTTCGAGGAACTGTGAGGACCACGACAAAAGGCGATTACAATATTCGGCGATCGCTTCGAATATGTGATAGTGCAGGATGTTCGGAAAGTGAGTACGATGTTGAACCAGTTTCTTCCTCGGTATTAATATTGTTTAGGATGAAGCATTTGATGAAGCAATAAAGGATATGGGTGCGGTCATTCATAGTGCTTCGCCTTTTCGGTACGATGCTGAAAACCCAGAAGGTTTATATCTCTACCCATACAGCTTTTTACCAGTTATCATGATGCTCATGGGACGAATTAGAACTCATAGAGCCAGCCGTAAACGGCACCACCTCAGTTCTACAAAGCATCTTAAAGAACGCGTAAGCGGATGTTTTAATCATTGTGATAAGTCGATTCATCCAAAGAAGACCACAAGTCAAGCGAGTGGTCATAGCGTCTTCGGTCGCTGCTGTAATACCTCCCTCGCGCGATGCAAGTGCGCCTCCAAAGACATATAGCGAAAAGGATTGGAACCAAAATTCTTCACAGACGGTCACAAAAGAAAGCTCTAAGGTTTCCGGAATAGTAGCGTATTTTACGAGCAAAACGGAAGCAGAAATCGGTGAGTTTGAGCAATCGATCTTTCTGCACCATGATCAATAACTAATAGCTGCATGGAAATTGGTGGATGAGCATAAGGACGAGATTGGACGGGATCTTGTGACTTTGCTACCATGCTATGTAAGGGCACTATTTGCACTCATGTTGAGCTGAATGACCTGACACTTTCTATCAGATTTTTGGTCCAATCATCCATAAGGTCTGAAAAAAATCCCAAGTTTAATGTGTGGAACTAACGATCGAATAATAGGTTTCCTCACCTTCGGCATTAAATACCTCTTCTGCGATGCTTCTAGATTTCTTCAAAAACGAGCCCCCTAAATCTCCGGCAGATCTTGCCAAAGATGTAGGTAGCTTTGTGGATGTTCGGGACTTGGCATGGGCGCATGCAGAGGCACCGTGACAAACAATCTCGTCGCCAATAAGGATGCGAAAGCTGCCTTAGAACAAGGCAAAGGTCGCATAATCCTGGCAGCAGCCGGTTAATGGTCATGGCAAGACATCGGTATGTTAACCTTAGCACATAGTGGGGCAACTTAAGTTGATTCCAAGATATGCAGTCGATGCATTACAGCGCTTTCGATTACGTAAAGCGCACGTGATTTGAGTGCGCAACATCAATAAACCAGTTGTAGATGGAAAATCTCAACGAACTCCCAACAAAATACTTAGAATTTTTTTCCATATTCAATTATACTACGTATATATCGATTACTACCACCAGAATGTGAGGAAATACGTGCCGTCTCTTTCAAATCTCAGTTAGCCTCCTTTGGAGCTGTCTAGGCCTTGTTTAGGCAAGAACACACTTTTTATTGCACTTAAATAAAATTTAATGAGGAAAAATGTACTTTATAGTCCTTCATTGACGATCTTCAACAGATTTAGACTAGTTTCATAGCTCCTGCTGTACGTATTCAAGAAAACCTGTCTCTGGAACTGCGACGCGTCATTTTTCTCACGCGTCTTATGTAATCGAAAGCGCTATAATAGACGCAAGGATTTCCCTACCGAAGTCAACACCTCATGGAAAGAAGAGAGCAGGGAAAAACACAATTCATAATACCACCTATGACACGTCTCGCGCGAGGTCTTTGTTGGGCATCCGTTTTAGGACCATAGTAGATACATTTGGTGATGCATTAGAGGACTTTAAAAAGAGGGATTGGATATAGGGCCAAGGCAGGCGAACTGGAGGATTGTTATCGACACCAAGAAGGACAGATAGAAATTCACGTCTATTTTCAAGTTTATTATGAAGATCTTCCAACGATGTACTACAATGAATTACAGTGTAAGAGATAGCAGGCAGATTGACTGTGAACATCACCGATGGGATTTGGTATATCTGGCAGCCGAACGAGCCACACATCGAACGTAACTATTCTCTTGGATAGAGAGGATCGATGCGGGTCAGAAAGACTCCATGATCAATTTTTGAGACGTTTAATAATCCTGGCGGTGGAGTGCACAAAAGTGCGCCGACCAGAATTGTTCTCCTCTGAGAACGGCATCTCGATAGAAAGTTGTTCTTGCAGGCTTGGAATGGTATAAAAAGGTATCGATTTGATTTCACTTCACATCGGAGATGCAGAAAGGAGTAAAAGAGTTACACAAGGTGTGGTCAGCAACAAGGAAGGATCCACTGTCGCCCACAAGAGTGACGCGTCGCTGTGCAGACTCGCGTTCCTTCAGCTACTATCTCTTGTCTTCCTTCCCGTCATGTCGTCTGCAAGCCCACCTCCTCCTAACCCAGAACAATCTAAAGAACCATCATCGTCTACTACTCCCGCTCCAGCTGCTACCACAGAAGCAGCAATGGACACCACCCCTGATCAACCGGCCGAAGAAACCTGGGATGATCTTCCTGCAGAAGTCCGCAATGCTCCCACTGATGAGATTTTAACTCGTGCACGACTCATTGACAATGATATCAAGGTATGTAAAGTGGTGATGAGCGATAGGAAGCGCAGTATTCATGAGCTTGGGACAGGTCATGAGGTCTGAAAACCTGCGGCTGCAGCATGAACAGAGCACGATGAAGGAAAAGATCAGAGACAATGGCGAGAAGATTAAGCAGAATAAAGTATTACCATATCTTGTTGGAAATGTTGTTGAGGTATGTTTGCCACACATGTCTTCATTGTCATGTGGCTAAAATCACGGTAGATTCTGGATGTCGATCCAGATGTTGAAGAAGACGGTGCTAATCAAGACTTGGACTCCATGCGCAAAGGCAAATGCGCTGTCATTAAAACCTCTACAAGACAAACCGTGTTTCTTCCCCTTATCGGTCTCGTCCCAGCCGACCAACTTAAACCTGGGGATCTCATCGGTGTCAACAAAGATTCTTACCTCGTGTTGGACAAGCTTCCCGCTGAATATGATTCCCGAGTGAAGGCTATGGAAGTTGATGAAAGACCGACAGAAACATATACCGACATTGGTGGTTTGGACAAGCAGATCGAAGAACTCGCAGAAGCCATTGTCCTGCCTATGGAGCAGGCGGACAAGTTCAAGACGCTTGGTATCACGCCGCCTAAGGGTGCATTGATGTATGGTCCTCCCGGTAAGCTTTATCAGTATTGTGAAAATCAAAATCTAATTAGCTATTTAGGTACCGGAAAGACACTTCTTGCTCGTGCATGTGCGGCTCAGACGAAAGCTTGCTATCTCAAGCTGGCAGGTCCTTCCCTCGTTCAGATGTTTATTGGTGATGGTGCAAAGTTGATCCGTGACGCTTTCGAGTTGGCGAAGGAGAAAGCCCCTGCGATTATCTTCATCGACGAGTTGGATGCAATTGGTACTAAGCGGTTTGATTCAGAGAAGAGTGGTGATCGTGAAGTACAGCGAACTATGCTCGAGCTCCTCAACCAGTTGGATGGCTTTAGCAGCGATGAACGTATCAAGGTAAGTATCCATGATTGCGATTCGAATGACTGCAACACTTATTATCTGCTCTCAGGTCATCGCTGCTACGAACAGAATCGATATTCTTGATCCAGCCTTGCTACGATCTGGCCGGTTGGACCGCAAGATTGAATTCCCTCTCCCTAATGAAGCTGCTCGTGCCCGTATCCTTGAAATTCATTCTCGAAAGATGTCCGTTGCATCGGATGTCAACTTCGAAGAAATTGCAAGAAGTACAGATGAGTTCAACGGTGCACAGTTGAAGGCCGTCTGTGTAGAAGCTGGTATGATTGCTTTGAGAGAGGGTGCTACCAAATTGCACCACGAACATTTCCATTCTGGTATTGCGGAAGGTATGTTACACCGATATATTATGGATCGTTTATGTTTATTGACTTCTGTTGTTCACAGTACAAGCGAAGAAGAAGAACGACCTGATGTACTTCGCATAATTAGCTTGTTATTCACACAGTGTGCATTTGCAATAGATATCACGATACTATTTTCACTTAATTTCGCTATGGTGTGATTGCCAAGAGCTTGTACTGTATGTTTAACGCGACTATTTTTTGGTATATTTCGATTGAATACCCATTGTCAACACCTGGATATAAATATCGAGAATGCCCTGCGTGCCTGCAAGTATTGTTACAACAGAAAATATGTAGGGAATCTCGGTGAAGGTGTTGCTATTCCTGGTTGTGAGAAGCAACTATTCTCTCCCTATAGTACCTGATTGTCCATCGACAACTGTACCATCCAGTGACCAACACTACAAACGCTCCCACAATCCCGGCACCTATGTAACCGGAATTATCATTTGCCTAATGGAGGTAGGGGAATCAGATAGGTTTACGAAGTATCCTGGGAGGAACATACTCTTGCCCAGCCTCGCCACCATGAACCTGCCAAACCTCCACCATCTTTCCTGTTGGCTGCGTCTAGGCATTGCGTACAGTTGTCACCTATCAACCCCATAATCGTAATCAAAGATATACTACACGTGAAATTAATTAGGCTTCAATGAGAATATAATCAGAAGTCGAGCTGCGTACCTGAATGCAACGAGAATACTCAGGATCGTCAGGGCAATACTCAGATTAGACATGGTATAGAGTTTGTTATTGCTTCTAACTTCTACTTCATTTGTGATCGTTTCAGAGAATTGATTATTGACTGCGGGGTTCGCGCTGGGATTGCCGTCAACTTCATGAATCTTCGGAAAGGATCCTGCTTCTACTTTGTCTGGTAACTCGGCCGGGCAGGCCGTTTCCTTGGGTAACTCTTTCGGGAGAGTCTCGATTGCTTCAATGTCGGCACTATTAGGGGACCTCTTGTCTTCTTCAGAGGAAGCGGATTCTATACGCGTACGTCTCTTTATCAACGCCCATTTCTTGCCTTCGGGAAAACCAGCATAGGAATATAACATGAGAATCGAATCTGCGGAATCGACTAGAGTCATCCCAGCGGTGAAAAGGAACTAGGGTTTCGGGATCAAGGAGTAAATATGAACGAAAAATGCTGCGGAGAAGTCGAGTAGACTCACTGGTAGAATAACGATGTCTCCACGCCCGACGATGTGGCCGTTGGTGCCCTTGCTTGCTAGTACAGTAATTGCAAGAAGAGCTATCGAAGATGCAGTGTCGAATCCTGGTCGGAGGATTAATAAGCATCCGGGAAACATGGAAGCGATTCAGATATTCACCGAAACCGAAAAGAACACCGACGGGATACATCTGGATTATCCTTTGAAGTAAACATAAACTCACAACATTAATCTGAATTACTTACCTTCCATGGCCTATTTACAAACGTAGTGATCGGCCCTAGAATTCGCATCATTAATCCAGGTGTCTCATGCACATTGTGAGATACTGCATCTTGCTCCATGTCGATGCATTGCTTCATATTCAATGTAATAAAATTATTATTACATTAAAATATAATAGGGGTCTGAACTTCACTCACTGTACGTCTTCTTCGGAGGATCCGAAAGAGAATGATGGAATTTGCCAAACCAATAATGAATAGGAAAGAGCCACTGACAGTGGCGCCTGAAAAGCAACAAGGATTGAACATCAATCCCTGTCAATGTTTAATAACTAAATCTAGCCCATACCAACGATCCCTCCAACAGTGCCTACACCACCTATCTTGTTGTACACATCTGAGCTGATTGCTATGGCTACATTCTGCAGAATTAAATTGCTCGGCGCATGTGCAGACCTCGTTGATAACCAATGGGACTTACAACTACAATGACAATGGTGCTATGACCCAAGGAAAAATACAAGCCACATGTTACGGAGAACTGATTGATGTTTATCAGATTGCGAGTTGCATTATCGATTGCGCTGACATCTTCAATAAATCGACCAAACGGAAACCTTAGTGGCTATTCATCTACCTTATATGGTCGGCATCTAAACCTATAAAAAGTTCAACCTAACTGTCTTGTAAGGAAAGATAAGCTCTAAATGGTTCTTCAACGGACTACATGTACTCACCGAACAAAATAATTTGGAAAATCACCATGCCGAAGTCCTGTCGTCTTCAGCATAAAACCGCGTCAGATAAAATAACTGTAAATCAAGGAAAATACATACCCAGGCCAATACGCAGAGACTCAAAATATCTCGAGTAGCTCGATTTCTGCCAAATAATATTCCGGAAACGATCCAACATACTACATTGAAAGTCAAACAGAAGGACATAAGCAGCAGGGAACGAGCAAAGAGGGTTAGTTCATAAGGAAAGATCCACTGATGTCTCTGAGATTTGAGTTGGAAACGATCCATCGCAGTGTTAGATTATTTCTTGACGCGTCGCTGGTGGTCTATTATACTATACTGACATGCCCCCGCAGGAACACCGAGGAGAAGGAGACGTAATGCTCGACTCTTGCAGCAACTTTTGCACGACTCATCGATCGACCCCGCAGGAACGCCGGATTTGGCTGGTAATCAAACTCCGCTCTCGCCAGCTTCGGTCTGTCACCGACGTATGCCTCCTCGAAAACCCGTAAAGTGCGAAATATGTAACGTCGAAAACTCGAAATATTCTTGTCCAGCATGCTTTGCTCCATAGTAAGAAAAATTTACTATGACTGTATTGTTGCGAACTAAGGCTAGATTTTTTCCTTGCCACCCATCAAGTTGTTCGGTGAAATGCTTTAAAGAACACAAAAGTAAGCTTTTGAGCCATTCCAATCCAATTTCTAACTTATATCCTTTCTACAGCCTCAGCCTGCATAGTCCCTGTAGCAGGTCCTTCTCAGCCATCCGAGCCTCCACCATCGCTCATCTCTAATCAACCAGAGAGTGGCAAAGCAAACGAGGAAAAACCACTCGAAGAAGAAGAAGCATTACCGGATGCTCCTTCCTTAAAGCCTCTGACATCCCTTAAATGGCCATATATACCCGATGAACCCTCATTTGACGACCCATTAAAAAGAGCGGACCCCAAGCCGTTAAAAATGCGAGATTATGAAGCAATTGGTAAATCATTTCCTCCTAATTCCCAGATAATTTAATCTAATATCCACCTTAGCTACTTCAGAAGCAATCAGGAAGGCCTTTGTATCTCATCCTAATCTTCCAGATTTATTACGGAAGGTTGATAAATTGCGCGGTGCAGAGAGAGAAGCAGCTATCGAGCGATTATTGGGCGTTACTCAGAAGTCTACAGTACTGGAGTCAGAGGAAGACATAAAGGCCATGAAAAATCTTGCTGAGGCTGTCGAAAAATGTGTTAGAGGCGAGAAACTTGATGCGACGGGGCTGGATTGGTTGGAAGAATGATAACTTGGTATGGTCTATATCTTCCTATATTCCAGTATATCATGCTAAAACATTTAACAGTAATAAAGACTAATATTGTAATTTTAAACCCAGGCCTTTGGGCTTTTTTGATCGACCACGATCGGTCCCAAATATCTCGGCATAGGCCGTTCGCCAATTTTTAGCTACTTCTACTTCCTTATCCCATGCTTCCACCTCCTTCCACGTGCGAAATATTCCCCGGCAATCCAATCCTTCGGCAGGGATCGACGAAAATGGTAACATTTCATGGGAAAGGAGAAGCCTCAATCTCATTTACAGTATAAAAATATCCTGATCTGGAGAAACAACGCCTCGCTTAGCAACTGTCATTTAGACTTCGAGTAACATTATCTGCTTTTTGGTTTCTCGAAGATCTCTTTTGGTATAAACTTGTATTCGGATCGTTGGCGGTTCATCAAATCCAATATGGTAAAATGTTAGGCCATGGCTGCATGTCCTATGGATGAGAAAAGTAAGTAAAACGACCGCATCTGTGACCTATGCACTGAGGAATATCGATCGAATACAAGAAGTGAGTTGGTATCCTATTTTTTTTATTGCGTTTTTTATTGCGCTTCTTTGTTGACCATGCAGTTGTACTGAGTCACTGCGGGTACTTATGCCAACAGCATGTCTCACAAGATTTTGTAACCTGTGGCACGAGGGACATTACAGACAAATATGGCATTCTTCAAAGCTCTTCCGTGTTTTTTTCCAGCCGCATTACGGAGGAAGACCTGAACAGCTGACTGCCTTTATCATTCAAATCTTACAGCAAAAGGAGTCCAGATGTCCAAAGGATCGATGACCATTAAGGCCCTCCAACGGTCGAGCCACTCTCCATCGAGGAATTTGTGGAAGAATTAATATACCTAAAGGCAGTAAGGTACATTTCAAAAAAATATGCTAGCATCCCTAAAAAAGAAGACTAACTGGATACCTAACGCTGTTCTTCCTGCTTCTCGTGGGATTGTTTTGCCTCAGTGGTGGTCGTGGTACTCTTCCACAAGTCCGGCACCGAAGCATTAGATGCTTAGAGGTCATATGGCCAAGAAAGGAATCCGAAAGATAAACATCTTTATTCGCAGAAGCGTCTCAAATTCGCTTTCCTGCATCCTTCGCGATGGTATATCATAGGGATTGGCGTCAAAGCGATGTTTGTTGACTTCCGACACATTCCGAAGATTCGAGATTCTCTGAAGTTTAATGGATCAAGGGAATTGCTTGATAAAGGCCATTGATGGAGAGGAAGGAGAGGTGTGGGCCCGGTGATAAATGTTTGCGCTTCTTTACGCTCATGTGACAATGACGTACTGATTGTCGTTGCAAGACTAATTGCATGACAACCAATTGACAAATTATTCATTATACGGCCAACTTGCGGCCAACAAATGAAGAATATTCAGAAGAAAGAAAAGAAAAATCATCAGATTAGCGGCGATACTGTTCAACCGAATGAATAATACCACCGCCACTAGATTTACCGAGTCAGGGCAAGACCATATGGATAAATAAAAAGCAGCATGCGCTCGGTAACTTACCTGCATTCTTGCACCTAACCTAGTACATTCGAAGGAGCGAACGGAGAAGATGACAAGAAATGGGGGGGAAGACTGAATAGGTGGCTACATGGGTGGAACACCGACCGATTAGATTCGCGACTGGCGAGCCTGCGGTCCTGAAAAGATGTCCGACGAGATTTTGGGGAGAGGAGAAAGGGATGGGAAACTGTTTAAACTTTACGAGAGAAGGTGAGTTGTCGGCGGCGGAATGTAAAACCAGTAAGAGGATGGAGAAAATCGAGTTCTGATGGGGACGTTGGGTTGAAGAAGAAAGAAGGGAAGGGAAGCAAGGGGTGCTCTTTGCCGCGTACGAACCAAAATATTGGGACAAGCTCCGTCAGGGATTGCTCGTACTGGTGCAGGATGAGGTACGGATATTGGCCACCATCGACTTTCGAAGACTCAGTCTCTGATTCGCGAAGGACCTCAAGGTTTTCTTTTCGCTCACGCGGGCTTCGAACTCGATTCTGGATTCTGCCTGAGATGATTAAATCAGATGAGGGGGAGCTGCTTACCTCGAAGGGAGGAAGCTCAAACGGGTCCTGGGTAAATTTCGGTTTTCATACCCCTAGGAAGTTCGGGATTGGTACGATTTTATCGATCATCGCGCAAAAAAAGACGGTTTTAAGGAAGACCGGCGGGACATCCTCCAGTTTAGACTATATTATGGCTACTTTTAGCTTTAGTTCGAAAAGGGAAATTTCAATTTGCAATTGCATTTTTGATCCGCCTCGAGAGGGGGAATTGCTCCGTCGAGGATGAGGGTCAAAATACGAAAGCCAGATGCGACTGCCAGATTTTTTGAATGGAGTCTAGGGGCTGTGTAGCGTGCCTCGGAGATATCCTTCGCGTGGGAACGAGGATATAGGCCTCGGTGGGGAATTTAAAGTAGAGAGGCCGGCAAGCGAGCCTGTGAGAAGGTGGCGTTTTGCAAATTCTGGAATGTGCCGTAGTCGCTAGACTGTGCCGATAATAGTATACTCTATAATTCAAATAACCACTTGCTCATCGCCAAGTAAAGCATAGGTTATCTAATCTTGGATTGGCCATGTCCTACTAGGGATGATCTGATGGGTATGGAGATTGAGTTGTTTAATTGTACATTGATTGATTAAATGTTCCCCGTTAGGTTAGTCACCGTTTGCCAAGTTTGAATGGACATGGATAAAGAGACAAACAGTGTTCTTGAGCCAAGGCACTCGAAAAGTTTCTAAATATCGGGAAAGAAGGAAAGCTAAATGGAAATCGAAAGAAACAAGAAGTCAAAACCATGTAAAGATGACGGCATCCAGGCTAGACTCATTCCAAGAATGTTAAGTCGTTCAGCTCCGATGGGGCAGGTATATGCATATGTGGCGATATTCGATCCGGTTGCTAGGACTACATAATATACATTACACGAGGTATTTGAAATACTAGTGGCTGATGACTTCAGATGTTTATCATGAGGATCTGCAGACTGTCGTGACAGAGGTATACTGGTAGGGAAGAAAGGAAGTCCAAGGTTGGCCAAGACCGTTCTCGTGATTTTCTTCGCAGGAGATTTATCATTCCACCGAACTCGTGTGACTTGCTTCCCCTTGAAAATAAAATAAAAATGCATGGGATTTCTACTCTCCTCGACTCCTCCTTGATTTACTTAATCCAGAGGATAGGATCTGGGTGGGACGATGATATCATAGCCATGTCCTAAAGCGAATGCATTTGGAATAATGAATCGATACTCAATTGCCGGTGGAAAAGAAGCCTGAAGAGGGGGAGGGTCTAGGACCCGAGCTATGCGAAGAAGGAAAACTCTAATAAGCGAACCTGTAGGAGAAACCGTGGATAGAAACTGTCAATCGAATTTCCAAGTTGATTCCCGTTAGATTGACAGCCTAGGGACGCAAACGGGTCGATGAGGGAACCACTGCTTACTTACCTATCGATGCCAGCAGTGGTTCGCCGGTATGATCCCGAACTTCTTCTTCTTCGATTGAAGCCCCCTTGCTTGTTTGCTTAATACCCTATCTCCGTGCTGTATTTGCAAATACAAGTTACGCTCCGAAAGGGGAGTTATTTATATACTACAAGTATTTGAAGGACTACTGGTTGTTGTGGGGGAATGACGACTCGGGGAGAGGATCCGACGGTGACCCATATATCCATATACGTAAAAAGCAACGAAAAGGAGGGTCCCGATTTTTCCCTGCACGAGCCAGGCTCTATCCCGAGTAGTAGTCCGCTTCTATCCCTTTGAGCTTTCCTTTTTTTGTTTTTTTGGGAGCGGCCTTATGGATATGGATATGAGTGGCGACCTGATTAATAACGTTAACGTTAGTTTTCCTTCGCAGCGTGTCAAAGAGTAGCAGCCAAAGACGAACTGGCGAATAATATGTCAGGGGATGGAAACTTACGAGGGTCCCCAAATCGCCAAATCGCTCGAGTTCCTGACGATTACTTCCAGAGTCAAGCGGAAGGACGTTTTCAGAGGTAAAGGAGGACACTCTAAGACAGCCTGCCAGCCACGCTTGGCCGGAGAATCCGTTTAAGGCTCGGAGGAGGATTGATCGCGTTCGATTGAATTGACGAGGGAAATCATTGACGTTCGGCTAGAGTATTAGTGGTATATCAGGAGATTTCATTTCCGCTGGCTTGCAGTGGGACGTCGAGTGGCTTAAATGTTTAGCAGGGTGGGTTGCGGTGGGTTGCTTATACTCAGGGCTAGCTGAGGAGGGAGATGCAGCATTGATGTACACTTCAAGTTGTTTTAGATATATAGGAGGGCTTGGCGACGTTAATAAAATCACAAATGAGCCGTGCAGTTTGGTAATGAGTCGTCTAGAATTTGACGAGTAAGCCAAAATCGATAGATAGACATTCATCAGAAATAATCAGAAATTTCCCACCTGTCAAGAGGAGCTGCCCTTGAGTCGTCCTGATTAAAATCCAACCCCATGAACTTTGAATTAAGGAATCGTATACACGTGGTCTCACGCGGGTGACTGCCACTGCGGACGACTGTGACAAGCCGCGTGAGTGGGCATTCGCAGGACCCTTTGGCATCAATCCTCTAAGCGAGATAAATCATCGCGATGCTTCTTTCTCTCGTCCCCGCATCCGAGTCGAGGTTCTCTAAGCGGGCCCGACGTCCTAATTTCGCGATCGCATATGTTTGACCCGGTATGATCGCTCTGAATCACTGGCGGGTCATTAGAAGAATATTAGGTATGTCTGCTAAATTTCTTTGGCGAGTCGACTATCAGTCGAGTTTGCAGTGAAGTCGCCGGTGGTCTGATTCGAAGGATCATCGACGCCAACGCCAACGGTAACGTTAATGGTATGCAGCTAGCTAAGATAAATATGTGTAGAGGCAGGGGGGACTTGAAGCGGGGCGGGGAGGTTGACAAGCACCGATCGCGAGCGTCCAGAATGGGGAGGGCGGCCAGGAACTCGAAAACGTGAGCGTCGACGTCTGGTTGACTACTAATATTCGACCGCGGACGACCGTAGGATATATGCATCGCTTAGAAATAGATCTTTAAGCCTAGTAGTCAGATGACATGAAAGTATGGTGCGGTCATCATGCATTATACGAAAAATATGCATTATCTTTTGCTTAGGAATTGATCCTGGTCGGTCCAAGTAGTGGTAGTAATCTTTATCACCAAATGGCAAGGAAAGATGGTGTAATCCTTATCATACTACCAGATATATTTGAGAAAATAATATCAAGAAACAGAAATGCTCCAAGAAGAAACAGAGTTCTAGTCTTCCTCACTACCGGTGAATTCGCCCGAGGATCGTACGCGGTGGTTGATGGTCGCGCATGGTCAGCAGCCTCCACCACCCAAGCCCAACGATAAGCCTGAACAGTGAATATCTTCATAATCCACCATTTGCTTGATTAGGAAGTATACAGCCAAGTATTTTATTCGATCGATCGTCCTTTAACGTGTAACGTGGTATAATGTCGTGGCTATGCCAACCAGATACTGAGATACCGTGGCTGATATGCTGCAGGGACGGAGCGGCTTTCTAAATTCTTGCGGGTAATCAATTAAGCAAGCGAGCAAAAAAGAAGAAATATTCCAAGCAAAGGATTAAACGCGGGGTGTTCTTTTACGCGGGATATACCCGATCTCTGAAATTCCGAGGGTGGAGGCCGATGGCCATTGACAGCGAGTGAGTGGCATCTGTGAGCTCAAGCTTGGCGTGCGGAAGATTTAATTATCATTACAGGGTGATTTTTGTGGGGAAGGTTGTATAGGGAAGAGAAAGATCCAGGGAATTTAGACGCAAGGCCTGGAGGAGGGGGAGGGTTGTCTGTCTCAGTGAAAGCCGAGCCTGACGTGGGCTAATTAATTAAATGAATCTAGATGAGTGATTTTTGCGGGGATTTTTTGCGGGGGGAGAGAAGAGGAAGCGAAATATCCAAGGAAATTAGAAACAAAGCCCGGAGGAGGGCTGTGTGTGTATGGACGGGTAAGGACGGGTCAGAGGTCACGGCGGGCCAATCAATTGGATAAATCTAGATTATTGATGATATTCAATTCAGGGTGAATTTTGTGGGAAATTTTGTGGGAAGGAGGAAAAAATGAAGCGAGATCCATGGAAGACGAGCCTGAGGGACGTTGCGACATATGCAAGGGCAAGCCAAGTGCGCGAGTACCAGCCATTATAATGTTTTTGTGGTAATTTTGTGGGGAAGGACAAAAGCGAAGCGAGATCTATGAAGGATGAGCCTGAGGGACGTTGTGACCTGTGCAAGGGCTGGCCAAGTGGGCAGCCATTATGACAAGCTAGAATCACGGTGCATATGCTTCCGAGGATGAGCTGCAATAGGCGGGAGTGAGTCACGATAAAGGAATTTAACTGCCACTGGACTTCCGGATTCGGAGGTAGGGAGAGGATTAATTCAGAGAAAGTTTATTATTAATATTGCCAGTGTTCGATACATCGGGTGAGTGGTGAGGTGCGATATTAAATAATCTTGGAGTCTGGAATTGATGTAAAGAGATGAGAGGCCCAATTTTAATGAGTCGATTATTATATGAGACGACTCGGTGATCACGGTGGATTCGACTCGGCAGGATTGATACACCTACCCATAGGGAATCCTTGGGGTCTGAGAGAATAACTCAGGGAAACGTATGCATTCTACTTACCTACAAGGAATTATACATATAGTTACTAGCGGCCTAGTTTCATGTGAATTCTAAATCAGCATACTATTATACGTAGTGTATTGAGTATAGCTTTGTTACTGCCAGCAAGACGAAACTGGCAATGAATGCATCATTGAATATCGTGATGGCGTTAATTACATTAATCAATTTAAAAGATTCGAGATTAGCTTAGTTACACTGTATAAGAGAGTTTTTAAGTTGAGGTACCGCCAGGCGTTTGAGTCATGGTCACGGTAAGTCTAAGGAGTTAAGGATTGATAGAAGCTTGTGAGTTGTTAGGTTCAACTGATCAGTGGCTTGCAGGAAAGCATTCGGAGTCTCGGAGATTTGGGAATGAATTAGGGTTCGAGGAGGTATAAGAGCGGGTATGTTCTCTGAAAGGGAACAAGCAGGTGAGAGAGCAACTAATAGGAATAAATGGAAGCTGCGACGGAGAAACCTAGATTATCATATGCATCAATACATTATCGGGACTAGTCACGACACCTTAGGCTGGTATGGCGTGGTGAATTAGAGTAAGCAAAGGAAAGTTGTGAGAAAAGAGCTTATGGGAGAGTTCGCGTACCGGCGTAGGAAGGGCCGAGGGATACATCGATGTACCTGAACTATATAGCGCAAGGAAAATTAGCTTGGGGGTACGCAGGAATTAGAGTAAGCAAGTAAGCTGTATAGTGGGAAGGAGAAATAGATTTTAATCCACATATTCGTAGCGTGTGGCCCGGGCGGAATAAATGGGTCGGGGAACATCAGCATCAAGTGGTATTCCGACGCAATCGCATCCTCTAGCACTATCCTCGCCCACTCATCGTGCAGCGGATATCAACGGAGATTCGGGGGGATGGGTGCTGGTCCGGACGTGGGATTTCTTTTTGTGATTTCTTTTTGTGTAAACCTTTTTTTTTAAGCTGACGGAGGACGGAATTCGGGTTCAGAGGGCTCGAATTCTTTCGGAGGTGGGTGGACACGATGCATGATCATTATTATCCATAACTTCGTCGGACTCGGATGTTGATATCGAAGGCCCTATTATAAAGGCTTTATCTCGAGGTGGGTCCTAATGTTCCGCACGGCGAAGAGGCTCTAAATAGTAAGTTGTAAAGGATACATGAAAATGAAAATACTCTCCTGATTTGCTCTTGATACTCCAGTTTGATACTCTGATACCAGTAACTTGTAAAGGATACATGAAAATGAAAATACTCTCCTGATTTGCTTCTGATACTCCAGTTTGCTACTCTGATACCAGTAAGTTGTAAAGGATACATAAAAATGAAAATACTCTCCCGATTTGCTCTTGATACTCCAGTTTGATACTCTGATATCCTCTTCTAGCCTATTACACGACGCAGGGTGATCCGTAAACACCGTCACCGCATCAACACAGTGATCGCACGTCGCTCCATCAGACTCTTGGACGTCGATCATACTGCCAGACATCGCTCCCGCCCTCTCATTCGTCCGTGCTTGGGTTCCCCACATGGCAGCGGATTTTCTTAGATTCTGGAGTCTGGGCGGATCGTAAACGGGAGGGCGTCATGCGGTGTTGAGACTCGCAGCGAATTTGAATTTTTTAGAGGAGAAGGTATGAAATTGAATAATGTGAGTGGGAATAGGTGAGAGTCTTGAGTTCTCCTTAGGGCTATTTGAGGTGTTGTGAGGGGGAGAGATGGCAGAGAGGTCTTGTCACTTTTGGATTTAAGCTTTAAGGACAAGGATGGCAGGGTAAGCTTGAGCGACTTAGGGTCCCACTACTTATAAAGTAAACGTGTTTGCATTATACAGTAACCGTAATAGTCTAATGTATGAGGCATTTAATTTACTAGTATAGGGAATTTGATTTACAGTTTACTGCAGCGACGAATTTGAATTATAAGGTTGCAAGAAAGTGTGGGGTGACGGGTGGATGTGGTCGCTCGCCGCTAACGGGATATCTACACGGCACTGGGATGTGGACACGGATATGATCATCGCGTTCGTGTTCTCGGATATTCGACGTCGAAGGAGAGTGACGGCAGAGAAGTCTTGGATCGGACGTTGCCATTATGCATCGGGAGGGTGGGAACATAGACTTGGGCCAGACGGTCGGGTGGGTGGGCGAGCGCGGGTGGCGTGCGAAAGCTGAGGGCAGCAGAGGAGCGGGAAAGGCGGGTATTGACAGCGACGACGATGCGAGCCTATGGGGATTGATGGGACGTACGTCGAGAGTTGTCGTGTCGCCGGAAATCCGGGCTGGACGCGCAAATGGGAGTGATTGGCGTTTGGTTCGGCGGAGCTTGAAACATGTTAAGTTGTTTGCACCTAGTTGACTCTCGAGTGTTCTGTACTGTACTATCTCTCCAAGCTGCTCTTCCTACCGACTTCTCAGGGCAACCTCACGTGCCCGAATAGAGATACGAGAAGACCGCTATAATACTGCAGCCATCCGAGCACAACCCAGCATGTCCATGTCTCGCACACAGCGTCCCCTCCTCGACACCGACCTTGCCAATGCCTTGCACGCACACCGTCGCCAGACCAGCAAGGGCAAGGCCCCATTATCCCCGCAAGAGTCCCTCAGCATTCTAGGTGAGTCCAGCGTACCCGCCGTCGCCGCTCCTGCTCACTAGCTGCAGGCGAGCACCTCCAGTCGCACGTCCTCGCGCTGCACGACTTTTCGCCCATCGCCCCCAACGCCACCTGTCTCTCCTTCCGTGCCGGGCAAGTTATCCAGGTGTGTGCTCATATTCTCGCGTCGTCGTCGTCATCGCATGCTTAGGCTGGCCCTCGGCTAGGTGCTGCACCGCGACCCGTCCGGATGGTGGGACGGCGAACTAGACGGCAAGCGAGGGTGGTTCCCCAGCAACTATGTCACAGGCCTCGACCAAATAGGCAAGCTCAAAGACGAAGTCCTTGTCGAGGTAATTCCCGTCACCTTTTAGGCGCAATAAACGCTGACTCTCCGTAGCTCCAGAAGGCGGCTGCCGCATCCTCCGACGAGGTTGACCCAATAGATCCCTCCTTCTCCTCCCCAACCCTCGTCCGCAAATCCTCTTCGCGAACCCGCCAAATGACATCTCGTGAATCCCCGACACGTGCCCTCTCGCCCACGTTCTCTCTATACAACGCCATTGCTTCAGGCGCCGTCTCGACCCGCTCTATATCACCTTCGCTCTCCATGTCTTCTTCCCACCAGCCCCTTCTTACCCCCCTCCTCCACGCCATCTCCCTCCTCAACCGCGCCATCTCCGGCCGCCGCCAAGCCCACTACCAACCTAGTACCGCCTGCGTCATCTCCTGCGTCCGCTCCCTCCTCATGTCCACCGAATGTCTCCACCGCGACGCCCCCGTCCTCAAACGTGTCCCGCCCCTTGCCTCAGAGCGCAAAGTCATCCTCGGCAACCTCGCGACCCTCGTTGCCCAGGCCCGCCGCTGCTCCGAATGGCCGGGCGTCGACGACGACGGCGCGGACGAGACCTGGCAGGCCTCGGTCCGCCAGGCGGAACTGGAGCAACAGGACTGGGAGCTCGAGCAGATGATACGGATGGGCGGCGAAGTGCTACGGAACGTCACCCGCTTTCTGGAGGTGTGCGAGGAGAACGGCGTTGAATTACCCGTTCCCCGACGGACGTACTCCAGCGGGAGCGACGTCGAGATCCAACAGCGGATTAAAGAGGATCTCGGTGTCGCGGGGCAGTCTCCACAGGCACAACAGACACCCCACAGACGGGCCGCCTCGTCCTTTACCGCGCATACAACCCCCGCTCTCGCCACAACCACAACGACACCCAACCGCCCTGGCGTCCCACAACTCTCTGCCCTGCGCACAAAGTCATTGAACGACCTCCGCGCACGAAGACGCATCCAACACCTCGAGAGGTCGAAGCAAACCGCCCCGCAGCCCTCACACACCACCCCCCTCACATCCTCCCTCTCCTCCATGTCCTCCTTCTCCTCCCACCCCTCCTCCCAAGCACACCAAACCCCCCTCAGCATACCCACCGGCCCCTTAACACCGGCCCAGCTCCTCTCGTTCCTCCGCTCCTCGAACGATGCGCTCCTCTCTGCGATCGCCGCCTTCATCGGGCACGTGCACTCGTACAACCGCTCGGTGCATGCGTCGAATAAGGGGCACCTCATTGAGCTCGCAAGGGAGACCGTCGATATGGTGCGGCGGTTGCTGGGGATTGTGGAGGCTGTTGTGCGGCATCCGGATGTCTCTTCTAGTGGGGGGAGAGGCGAAGCGCTGGTGGAGGCGAAGGCGGCGTTGTTCGAGTGTACGAATGAGCTCGTGGAGGCGGTGAGGGTTTTAACCTCTCCTTCGCCACCCGCATTACCTTCGTCGTCCACGTCGAATTCGCTGGGGTCTACGTCGAGCAATGCAGAACAAGAAGAAAAGGAACGAACGGAGGAAGAAGAGAAGGAGCGGTGGCGCACGTTGCAGGGGGCGACGAACGTCCTGAAGGTGGGGGGCGACTGCGTTGCGGCTGTGAAGGTGTGCCTTTCAAGGCCGATTGGGACCGCGATGTTTGTGGTGACGTTTCCGGGCTCTTATACGTCCGCATCTACTTCCACCAACAACGCCGTCGCAAGCTCATCAAATGCGAGTACAAGCTACGGCTCCAACAACCCGAATGCGGCCGCCGCCTCCATGGCAAGCGGACGCGTCAGCTACCTCCGCAGACGCAGCGCGAGCGTGTCGAGCGTCACGAAGGGCGGGGAGGTTATCCGCGATGTTTCTGTTTCGTTAACGGGTGATGAGGATCTGACGATCCAGGCTGTGGACGTCAGCTCTGACTCCCGGGAGATCCGAACGTCTATGGAGGAGCATGAGCACGAACAAGAAGCGTATGCGTATGAGGGGCAGGAGGAGGCGTACGAGGGGCTGGAGGATGTGGATGAGGGAGATGAGATGGGCGATTTAGCAGAGGAGGAAGAGGAGCCCCCGACGAGTGCGGCGCCGTCGTTGTCTACGTCCGCTAGCACGCTTGAGAGTGTCGAGAGTGTGGAGTCGGAGGATGATGAGGGAGGGAGGGCAAGTGAGAGGAGTTCGATGGGGGAGACGACACCTGCTACGAGTGTTATGCCTGAGGAGAAGGGTGCGTTTCATCTCATCTCATATTTTTAATTCACAACTAATTGTTATTATGGCTAAACAGATATCCCGCACACACATACTCTCCCGCTGCGCTTCTCCCAAAAGTTATTGCACGGCTCGTTACCCGTCCCACCGCCGCCTTCGCCGTTCCCGCCTACACACCCCAATTCCCACGCATTATCACCCTCGTCCGTCCCCCCCACCCCCGATAGTCCGAACCCGCCAGCCCCGCCACCGCATTCGCCGCTTCCTACCTCCTCCACAACCACACACCCGCACCCAGGTCTACCCCATTCTGCAACCTACCCCGCCCCGTCATCTGCGAACCTCGGAGAATACGACCCGCACGCGCTCTCCCTGACGCACGACTACGACCCGCGCGACATTGCATACAACTCGGACGGCGCGATCGTCGGGGCGACTCTGGACGTGATGGTGGAGAAGATGACGCCGCACGACGCGCTGGTCGACCCGGCGTTTCAGCATATCTTTATGCTTACCTTCAGGCTGTTTTCGAGTCCAAAGGAGTTTGTGGGTGCGCTTGTGGCGAGGTATAATCTGAGCCCGCCTTCGCACTTGTCACGGGGAAGTGAGGCCGAGGGAAAGGATGGGGAGCTGGAGGTGTGGATGAAGCGGAAGGCGACGCCTGTGAAGTTGCGCGTTGCGAACCTGGTCAAGACGTGGGTGGAGAGTTGGTGGCGCGCTGAGGTGGATAATGTCGTCCTTGATGTTTTATCGGCGTTTGTGAAGGACGTAGTGGGCGCGGAGTTTCCTGGGCCTGCTGCACGGATCCTTGAACTCATCCGGACGCGCACCTCCACCGCCTCTAATTCCTCCTCTAACACCTCCGCCCCCAATGCAACGCAAGCGCACCACATCCCCACGTCTCCGCACCCTCTCAACCCGCTTCAGCCGCAGATGCATATACCCGTGTCGCCGTCTGAGATACCTAGGCCGGTGATAACGAAGACGCTCTTTGGGGTGCTGAAACGACGGGAGTACGCGTCTGTTAATGTGGTGGATTTCGATGCGTTGGAGCTGGCGAGGCAGTTTACGATTATGGAGAACAAGCTGTATTTGGATGTGCGGGTGGAGGAGGTGCTCGAGTTGGGGCTTGGTTCGTCGTCGACGTCGACATCGGGTTCGGCGAGTGCGAGGGAAGGGAAAGAGCGGATAAGCGGCGTGAAAGCGATTAGCAGGCTGAGCACGGCGATAACGGGGTGGGTGACGGAGTGTATCTTGAATGAGGAGGACGCGAAGAGGAGGACGGGGTTGGTCAAGTTTTTTATAAAGGTTGCGGATGTGAGTTTGTTTCTTATCTTATCACTCGATCGCTATTGTTCTCTCCCTATTGTTCTCCTTTCCCGACGATAACATCACGACGCTAACTTTGTTTATTCGTTTATCCGTATTTAGCGCTGCTCAACCCTCTCCAACTACTCCACCTCGCGCTCCATCCTCGCCGCCTTGGACAGCGCCACAATATCCCGCCTCCACCAAACGCTCGCCTCCCTCCCCGCCAAGCAAAAAACGCAGCTCGCCACGCTCCGCAAAATCGCCGACCACGCGCGCAACTACAGCGAATATCGCTCGCGCCTGCGCAACACGAGTCCGCCCGCCGTGCCATTCATGGGGCTGTACCTCACGGACATCACGTTCTGCAGGGAGGGCAACCCGAGCTATCGCGCGAGCCCGAGGGACCCGGCGAGGCAGCTGATTAATTTTAATAAGTACCATAAGATGGCGCGGATTGTGCAGGATATGCAGAGGTTTCAGGTGGGGTATGGGTTGAAGGAGATTGGGGAGGTGCAGGGGTATCTTTTGGGGGTGTTGGAAGGGGTGGGGGTGAGGAATGGGGGGGATTTGGGGGATTTGTATCGCAGGAGGTGAGCATGCATTCTTTTTTTTTTATTGGGAGTTTGAGGCTGATGGGGTTTTTTTTTCTTTCTTTCTTTGTAGTTTGCTTGTAGAGCCTAGACGCGCGGCGGACGCACCGATTAGTGCGAGCGATGGCAAGTCGATGTTGCAGATATGGGGCCTGGGGACGTTGACGAGGAATCAGGGGTTGGCGGTGCCGAAGCCTAATGCTGCGTAACCCCTCTCTTTTTCGTTTTTCGCGTTTTATCGTTTTATCGCTTTCGTTTTCGTCTTGTCATCCTCATCTTGTTTTGATTGTGTCTCGATTAGTGTATTTTTTATATTCTCGACGGACTCGGCGCGCTTGGCTCTTGGAATTCCAAAAGTATTTCTCTTAGGGGCCCACCTACCCCACCCCACCTACTTAGCAGTCACGGTATTCCCACTTGTATTTGTGTCATCTTATTCATACGACCCGAGTAGTACTTAGTAGTGAAGTCAAAGCAAAGCAATGGAATTGGCGTTATACTTTTTAGTCTGTGTGTGCTGTGATTTTTATTGAATTTTGTGTGTATGTGGTTTTGAGACTTTGGTGGTGCGGTTGCCCAGTGTCGTTTATTCCTTTTTTTCTTTTCTTTTCTTTTTTCCGTGGGAAGATGGACTTGTTTTCAGCTTCAAGTGTCATTTATTACTTTTTTTTTGCTTTCCTTTCATGTATTTTTGGGTTAGTTTTTGAATCGATTGCTTCTGTATATTTTTGCATGTTCGTTCCCAGTTGTTACATTTTGAATCCCTGGCATCTCTGCATACTTTGACATCTCTGACCTCTTCTAGCCTCTTCAACCTGTTTTTGAGTCAATTTTCGCTTCGATTGCTTCTGGATATTTTTGCGTAGTCGTTCCCAGTTATTACATTTTTTCAATTCTTGGCATCTCTGAATATCTACCTCGGGCTTTCTGTTTTACAGTCAATTTCGGTTCTTTTGCTTCTCTATATTCTCGCATCTTCGTTATTACATTTTGAACACTTCGCATCTCTAGATGCCTGACATCCCTGACCTCTATCGTATTGGTGTCGTAAAATACTCAAACCAGTACCTAATCGCAAAGGAAAGCCTCACCCCCCATCCGAAGTCCCATGGCATTTCATTCTCACAAATATCATTCATGGTATTCCGCTATTCCGCCTTAATCATATCAGAAGAGCCTGGTGCAGTATCACATCATTCCTGTGTCGACGTTTAGCGAGTCCGCTCACTGCTTACAGAAGGAACCCGGTAAGGCTGTACGTATATGGCTTCGGGCGCATCCTCCCCTGAACGAGGAGGCAGATTAAAAATACGCGATATAGATTCGGAAGGTATTCGTTCACAGGTCTCCGCACAAATCTCGACAAAACTAGCTTTTTCTGATATTTCTTTTCCGTGCGCGTCGTTGGCGGTGGCGGCCCTGAGTCGTCCCTCGCGAGGGGTATGCTTCATCATGCCGAATACCCTTGATTTGCAAATTTATTTGGGGGTATTCCTGTATAGGGAAGGATCTGCCCATACTGGCTTTTTAGTTCAATTACTTGTTTACCGGCGTAGCAGTGCTGTTGAACGTTCAGCCATTTTCCCCAGTGTCTCGATGGTCGCTTGTGTCGTTTAAGGAGTGCTGATTTTTTTCCGCTGGGGGGATTGCAGCTTCTAAAACCGGCTTCGAATTGTCTACCATTTTTGCGCAAGTATGGATGTTTGCCATGTCTTCCGAATCCGAAGCCAGATCCGAAGGTGTGCCCGGGATGTTCGATGTTCGAAGAGGTACCTATTTAATCGGTGGGCTTCTGGATCAGGATCCTTCTCGTCGAGTAGCGGACGCCGCATAACACATTTGGGGATGATTGCCTTCTTGGGATGTGGGGCAGATAGGCTTGAAGGCGGGTCTGTCGATATCGATTTCAAATGCCATGCATGCCTCGATCTTCGAAGACTGGTTTTGGCACCGTATGAGCTTTCCTTTGCATAGATGTTTAATGTGTATGTTTTTCGTCCTCGGAAATGAAGGTCGCGTAGGTTTGAGATCCTCTTTTTTACGGCAATGGCGACGTGGCTGGGGTGACAAAGAACAGCGGCGTTATGGACGCAAAGGCACGTACCTAGAGATAATTCAGCTTTTCGTATCTCTTCTTGACTTCGAGAAACGAGAGTGTATGTAAGTGTCAAATAGAGGTGCTCGATGACGTCCGGTTTGCGTTGGATAAAGGTTTTAACATTTTCCATGACGGATGCTGTCACGTTTAGGTACAGAGACGAAGTATTCTTTGCAGACGTGATCTTCAGAATAGGCTGAAGTTGGCGCCTTCTTTCCTGCTGAGCAATTTTTGTAAAGTAGCAAACTAAGGTGAAAGGGAGTTATTACGGCATTCCAAGGTACAGGCATGAAAATTCGGGCTTGCATGTGAACCTTGGGTGTTTCTTCAGCAGCGTTGGAGGAGATCTTGGAATCGGCTGTGATTCAGTGAGAAGGTTTGGCGGTCCAAGGTTTGTTCTCATGGGGACCTTTGCCGTGCAACCAGTGGCAGTACTACCTACTTGGGTTATATTTGCAAAATTCGCCGGGATTGGATATGGTCAGAAAAATTATTAAATAATTAGAAATGTACAAAGTTGGACGCACCTTTAGAGGTTGAACGGATCACCCTTCTATGGTTTTGCTCCAGTGGTTGACCAACCCGCGTCAAAGGTTGTCGAAACCCTGATCCTCCTTTCGCCAGAACGCAATAGTATTATAAACAAAAATCTTCTCTTAGACACAAAATGGTCAAGATCTAAGAAAAGATCTTCCTGCAAGTGTTGTGGTCGCGCCGAGTCCTGTCGTGACGCGACTGTCACGTGTGTCCGCAACGACGCGCTTTACGTCACAGTTCGCCTTTGGAGTCAACCATGTCGACGCTGGCAGTCCACCAAACGTCGCAGCTGCTACAGCGTGCGCTGTCGACTCCTAGACTAACTCGCCCAACTTCACCTGCTCCGGAGGCACAATCAGCATCTTTGCCTAGGATTGACAAGTTTCGGTCGCTCGTCTCTGCCTTCAAGACACCTGTCAATCCTAAACTTATCCAAGAAACCTTAGAAGAGCTTCAGAAGGAGTATGACCAAGTTGGCACCTTTGAGGCAGGGTCGGAGGAAGATGCGTTGCGGACAGCTGCTCTCGGAGCAGTCGCGGCTTCGCTTTATGGACATGTGCTAGATATCCTTTTACAGCAAGCAACGGAGGCTGAAGGAGAAGCTAATTGGTATGTGTCTATACATATAATCTCATCCTAAGCTTATCCTATGTAGGTGGGGAGAATTAGAACGGTCAAGGACCTATTTATGTTGGTACATGGTACAAAGTAAATCCTTTATTTACGCGTAATTTTACGGCAATTCATCATTTTTCAGCATTTCCTGTTCGCCTAACACGAGCTGTACAAACTGTTCTACATGCTCTACGTTCTCGTAATTTAGCCATCACCCCAAGGGCGTTCACACCGCATTCCCTTCGACAATTATTTCCCACCACTTCCAGACCATCAAAATTGGCAATCTCGTTATTCCCCCATCTATCCAAACAAACGAGAGTAATATTTTATTCTCCGCTTGAGCTCACTCGAGAAGAGTGCCGTTCTTGTCGCCATGCACTCGAAAAGATTCGAAATGACCGTGCCGAACGACTAGGATGTCTCGCCATATCGAAGCCTGAACATCTTGACAGTATACGAGATTTCAAAGAAATAATAGCAACGCTCCAGAAAGTTATCGGCGATGGCTCTGCGACCCAGATTGACAGCCATGGCGATCTCGTCACAGCATTCCAGCACCTTAATTCGGCGAAAATACCCCAAGCGTCCACCAGCCATGCTGTCGGGCTGTCAGGATTGAGAAGACCATCCCGATTGACACTATTGTGGCCAAGATTGCTTCTTATACCTCCTGCGGCCATTATCGCCTTCCGGCTAATCTATGGATCTAAACGCTCATTCGTGGAACATCTGGTTCAAATTGGGGAAACTATCAAAGGATTTTGGGAAAACTATTTGCTGCAGCCTTTCCGCGATATTCTTGACACCGTCCGAACTGGTGGAGAAGAAGGGATGCGCATAATTAACCCGGAAGGAGTCAAAGCTGATACACAGGTTTGATTAATCTTCTCGTCGGCTTACCTTCATATTGACTTTAAAGGAATAGTCATTGGAACGCATGGCTTTAGATCTTGGCAGAGAAAAGTACAACTTTAACCAGACAGAATTGGAAGAATTGGCTGTCCGAATCCAGCAAGGAGATCTGACACCAATTCTTAAAATTTATGAAGAAGACCTAAAGAGCCCTTTTAAATCCGCGATCAGCGGTACCCTAATTCGATCTCTGCTAATTCAAATCCAAAAGATGAAGGTTGATGTGGATGTTGCGTTATCCGGAATTGACAAACTGCTCAGATCACAAGAATTGACTTTCGCCTTCGTCGGTGTCGCACCGGCATTGGCCATCGTTTACACCGTTTGGGGTTGGATTAAACACATGTGGCAAACTAGTCAGGGTAAAGGCAAATATGGAGGCAAAAGACGGCAGACGGTCTGGCTATGCATGAGGCACGTAATTCAAGATACATTCAGTCTTTCAAATTATGCTAATATTTTCTATGCAGGCGGATTGAAAGGCTGCTTGTCTTGTCGCAGGGTTCCTCCCAGGCTGAGGATGCATCGAAGGATTCTTTGACTGCTCTGGATCAGGGTTTGATTCTTCTTTCAGTGGCGCAGCTCCGCACTTTTGGAGAAACCGATCTTCCTCCTCGATCGAGGTTCCGCGAAGAGTTTCTCATTGACGTGTCTGATTTGGAAGATGCCGGTTTGGGCAGAGCGGAAAAAATGGCTGTTGTGAATCGGATGTGGAGGTCATGGGGTGATATTCTCAAGTGGAATACTCTAGGAGACAAGTAAATTATGAATCAGTAATTCAATTTCTTTTATTATCGTAATACCTCGTCGAGATGTGGTTTTATGACGCACATTAATGTCCTGTAGTAAGTTCGATTTTTATGCTCCCTTAACTGTTGTTCTGAATATTCTCAGATAAACATTCCACTTCATGAACTGAAGTTTTAGGAGAATCATCGTCGATGCATTCATTTAAGCATCCATAGCGGCGCTCACTCATATCCAGATATCTTCCCGCCCGCCCATGGTCAATCATGTAAGGAAGCCCCGCCTCGCTTATACAACCTGAGCCGACCTGCGAAATCTGCCTAGTGCTGATAACCCTGGCGTTGAGCGGTATTCCAGCTTTTTTTTCGTGGAGAGCTCAGAAGTACCCTAAATGGGTCCCGAATTCCGTATTTGGACTTAAAGGCACGAGGCGTTGAATGCCTTATGGAGTCATGCGTAATGGTGACTGCACCCTATTGGTCACCCGAATTTAGCGAAGATGATCAACTAAATATTTGAAATGTCCATGTCGGTGGCAATCTCTCCCGGCGTGTGGATAGTTGTTCGTTCCATATGAACTCCCAAGCTGACCTTCAAGAGCCTGTACTTGCGACTGGAGAGCTGGAAGGTGACAATGCTTTCACTAAGACTTCCGAGCCTCCAGTCAGATTGGAATTCCAGACCATCGGCATATGGACAATCATGACGCAGGTTCCTGCCACTCGTTCCCGGTGGTCACTTCCTGGAAAGTTCATCCTTGAAGAGTGCAAACAGCTTCGCCAAACGCTTCCTATTGTCTACCGATTTGTTAAAGAATGTTACGGTACTGCACCATACATGATGGTAGGTTACGTTGTTTCTGGAATTTGGGAAAGCACAGAGGTATGCACGATATGTCCTTCCGGGGCTCCTTTAACCTTTCATAGGATTCAGTGGCATTATATCTTTCCAGTCGAATATTAAACATTGTACGGCAAATATCTGTTTTTCAGTACATCCTCTTTTTTTTGATTCTGTTGTTTCAGCTCCAAGCTGGAGTTGCCAGTGGACACATCAATGGGCCGGCGCTCATAAGAGCTATTGCTTTTCGAGTCTTGTTTACCTTTGGGACCACAATTATAGAAAAGTTCAGGTAACGACCTAATACCTCTACCAAGTGTCTTTATAAACCGAGCTATAGACGAAGCACCAGGGATATTCTTTCCACTCGAATTGGCTATCTTTTCCAGGAACGAGCAATCAAAGGTGTGTCTGGATCTTTCTTTGTTCTTTGTCTAATTGCGACACCTTCATTATAGCGAGCCTTCGTTTGGATCTTCCCACATATGAGGGTAAAAATATCTCTATTCTATAGAACCTATTAACTTATCCAAGTTTTCTAGAACCTCAAGTAGCTGAAAAACTTAACACCGCATCCCATGGAGGAGGAAATCGAGGGGGTCCGGCATGGAATATGTTTGATGCATTACTGGAAAAAGCCCAACTATATACGGGTATTTTCTCGAAATTCGGTACCATGTATGGCATCTTACGTGCTCAACGAGGCGGAATGATGTTCATGCCCCTATACTTGCTCAAGGCAGGCTTCACTTTACTAGATCAGGCTTCACCTTGGCAAACCACTGGTGCGTGCCAGTTCCTTAATCTGCTGTTAGCGTATACAATTCTTTTGATGTAGCTACTTTCATGTGGGCTTCTAATCCTCATCATGCTCGGCTGCATTCTTTTCTTCGCATGATAAAGACGGCTAAACACCGTATGGAGATCATCAGTGATGGGTTATCTAATTATATTCACGGCGGTAAGTCAGTCTATGTTCATTTTATAGCGTCGATTAATTTATTACAATGATTAGAATGGATTAAGGCGCGAATACGGTTAGGAGACACGTCTATTCTTCCCCCGGGCCCGCATATGCTTTTCAAGAATACGAAGCCATTATCCCGCATCGTCCTTGGTTCTCTTATTGACCATCCCTTGGTATGACTTCGATCTTCGAAAGCAAAAGCAATACAAATAACTGACTATATTTTATCATCAGCTGTTCTATTCGATCCAAGTTTACTTCAACCCAAAGAGCTTTTCTCTGTCCACATTGGCTCTTATCCAACAGGGTTTTCAATCATTGGTATGGAATTTAATATGGCTATTCAAAAATGGGGAATCCCTACTCCAAACCTTCCGTCAAATAAAAGAGCTTTACGCTATCGAGAATATCGAGAATAAACTCCCTGATGGTAACCTCAATTATCCTGCAGGCGCCCCAGAATCCCAAGGCATGGGGATAACCTTCGAGTAAGAAATTCTCGACATCTCTTCGTTCCTACTGAATAATCACACAGAAATGTTTCATTTTCATATCCAAGAACCGCAACTACTAGTACGGAGGTAATTAAGAATGTTTCCTTCAATATTAAACCTGGTCAAGTCGTGGTAATTGTTGGCATCAATGGAAGTGGTAAATCAACTCTTCTTAAACTGTTCAATCGATTATATGATCCTACCTTTGGTACTATTTACGTCGATGGTATACCTATCACCTCTTTTGTGGCTCCCGACGTTCGACGGTCTATGGCCATGCTCTTCCAAACCTATAGTCACTACCCTCTCTCAATTGGTGAGAACATTGCCTTGGGTCGTCCCGAAATTGCCGGACTATTGCATCTCGATGAAGAAATTGACAATGAAGATAAAAAGACACTGCTCAAGAAGACCGCCATAATCGAGGATGTTAAAGAGGCCGCGAGGATGGGAGGTTCTTTGAATCTGATTCGGCAGCAGAAGAATGGTTTCGATTCGGTTTTGCAGCCTCCGCCGATAGATGGCTGGTCCACTACTTCCAAAAACCTTAGTCGGGCTTTTAAGGATAAGATGGCTGAGGTGAGCAAAAAGGCGGAGGTGTCGGCAGGACAGTGGCAGAGGCTAGCTTTGTGAGTGTTATAGATCAATATCTATGTCAAATTTCAGTATGCTTATTCCTACTAGGTCAAGACTTTTCTTTCGAGCACAATCGGACCTTGTCAAATTGGTCGCCGCAGATGAACCAAGTGCTTCTCTCGACCCAATGATGGAATTTGAGCTTTTCGAGAGACTCCGTAGTCTCAGTACTGTCCAGGGAAAAACTATGGTATGTTTCAGGTCGCTTTTTCCTCCTGATGCCAATTTATTCTGTTCCACAGATCTATCATCAGGAAAGTTGACACGGGCGGCATAGCCCTATATAGCCTATATAGCGGCCGTACCATGGTTAGCGTGTTTAGCGTGTCCGCCACTAGAAAAGCAGCCGTAGCAGGCCTAGCGATGACTTGCCGACATAACCAACATTGGTGAGACCGACTAGCTGAGTGCTATATAGCTCGAATAGCCTGCCTAGCACTATACCATATATATATACATTTATTTCCTGAATAAGAGATTTATTAAGAATATATACTAAAACATGATAATATATTATTTTACGGACATAGCTACATACACTGACACTAATATAACAAGAATATAAAAAGTAATTATTAGCGCTATGAAAATGAATAGATGTCAAAATGCAAGAGTTGGGCCACTGCGGAGCATTTGGGTTTAGTTTTTGAACAAAACCTTCAAGCAATATCAACTATATGGATCGAAGAACCAGCTGTGCATTTGAAATCAACGATAATTCAAGAGGAACATATAATCCAACTCATCTTTATGCAAGTATCAAGTTGCGACCTCCAAATAATCTCAACTTAAACCTCACTAGACGAAGTTCCGTGGCTATTAGGAGTAAATAAGATATTAGTAAAGAAATATCGCCAGTATATCAGCAGATTGGACGTTAAGATGTGCCAGCAGAGAGTCGAGAGTCATAGAACAAGAGACGAGTAGAGATAGAC
>KN837079.1:471502-573744 GCA_000827215.1 Sphaerobolus stellatus SS14
TGGATGGTAGTGGTGGTTCCACTTAGAAAGACGAAGGCAGTTGGAACTGCACGTGACTTGTTGAAGCCTTCGCTTCGCAGCTTTGCGTGAGATTCTGAGGGAAGACGAAAGTCAGGGAGAGTCAAGCGATCTTTAGCGATTCATATCAGTCCTAGACTAGATAGTACTAGATAGCAAATCGATGAGCTAGGAAGGCATTTAGCCGCCCGTGTCAACTTTCCTGATGATGTTACGCATCGCTTTGGATATCTCACGAAACACGCAGATTTAATCCTGTATGCATATCCCTATCTTTCAATTCTATTGGCGTTTCACTAACATTTTGCTCATGAAGTGTTATGCAGAAAGGAGAGTTGGTGGAGCAAGGGAAACATGCGGACCTTGTTGAGTTAGATGGTGAATATGCGAAATTGTACAGACTACAGGCGGATGCCTTTACTCCTGCGGTTGATGTGATTGTGAGTGATTTCATTAAATCTAATCGAAGTGTTTTGATTATTTATCCAATTTAAAGGAGGAGACGGAATGAATTATTCTGTGATCTAACTGTGGACAAAAAACATTTTATTACAATAACGCTAAGTAAGAACTTATGTATTAATACTAATCGCTGTGATGCGGATTCAATTTTCGCGCACCTTTCAAATATTTCTACTATATTCTATACTGACAGGGTAGTAGTTCAAGAAGAGCAAATAGAAATTGATGTCGGGGAGAAGGAACCGAGATATTGAGTTCATGGGGATCTCCTACCAAGCCCTTGAAACTGCTATGGAATTCTAAAAATTATGCCCGAACATCGAAGTCTGAAGAGCTACTAGTACTTGGACCATTCCTACAGATGAAGACCTAAAAACAAGCCTATAAATCCATCGAGTTCAAGCCAAGCATTACGTTTTACTAAGTATCATGAGCAGGAAGATGGAATACAGGACCACTTGAGTGGGTTACGCGGCGAACTGAGAGAACTTCTTAGCCAGTGGCTCTGTTAGGTGTGGGAATACGAGGTAAATGCGAAAGCCATGGAATACTATTCATCTCCCTGCATCTTCATGTATTTGACAAACATTACGACCATCTCTACTGCGTCTCTTGAGCTCTGACAATCAACTTCACTCCAGACACCTTTCCCTTCGCCATCCTCTCCAAACCAGGTACCATTCCATTCAGACCACCAGGGATAATCCCGACCCGATTTGGCTGGAAGCAAAGTCGTCCATGAAATGCATGAATAGTATATGAAAAATCACTTACGACAATCCTTTCAGATTCCAACAGTCCTTCCAAATATTTACACAACCCTTTTCCAAGGTCTCTGTTGGTATGGGAATTTCCAAACGCTAAAACCCTTTTTTTAACAATTGCCAACCCAGCAATTCCGAGCTTTCTGAGGCTACGGTTTCGAAGACTATATTGGCCATTTGAGTACCAGTAGCAGATATTAAGACAACTTTAATCTCCCCCAGAAGAGTTTCGGCATTTCGATCAATCACATGGGTTGCGCCGATAGATTTGAGGTACGTTTCGTTATACGGGGATGCAGTGGTGACGATAGGGGAAAATCCGGAGAGTCGTGCTAACTGGATCGCTATATAAAGGGCATTTAATTTATATCTCTCAATCTTACATGCCGAATGCCGAAATGCTTACCATATTGACCAACGCTGGAAGCTCCTCCGAGAACCACGAACGCTTTCTCTTTATAAGCACCGTCTCCTCCTTCCCAAGGTGGTCTTAAACCAGCATCGTCAAATACTAGGGTCTGGTCCTTATATCTGCTCTCAGAGTCCTTATTGTCAAAGGCGCTTCATAGCCTGAAGAGGGAACATATAATCCTGCAGCCAGGGTGGCAATACCCGAAGGAATCGTGGCGGCCTTTTCGAAAGTTAGGTTGGGAGGAATCTGACGGCAAAGTAAACTACATAATGGCGCACGCCGAATAATTTCCAAGCACTCACCTTGGCTACAACTTCTGCAAAAACGGCTGCGTATTGCTGGAAAGCACCTTGAAGAACACTCCAAAATCCCTGATGTACGCTATCCGCAAAACAGTTGCAATTTAGTATATATGCGTCAGATATCTGAAATATACTCATACTCTGTCTCCTTTTTTGAACTGGGTCACCTCTTCGCTAACGTCTTTAACAGTTCCTGCTGCATCACTGCATAGGATAGTGGGATATTTCTGGATCACGATACCGAGTTTCCTGAGTTTCCAATCTGACGAGTTGAGTGCAATTGCGTGAAGCCGTTCCGAATTTAGTGAGTGAGTTCCGGAAAAGCACTGATACACTTGCCTTCACAAGGACTTCGCCTTTAGTTGGGACAGGACGTGGAATGGAAACGAGTCGGAAGTCTCCTTGCTTCACTGGAAGGATAAGAGCCTTCTGTAACAATGCTTGCTGACCCATTTCAGGTAATTGTGTAGATAAAGAATTCGTAGAAAAGAACGGTCATTTTATACAGCTACGATAGCCCACTGTGAGCATAGTAAGCGTAACATATATATAACATTGTGAATAACAATGACATTTAGGGTTCATCCAAAGGGGAAGCTCGCTGGGTCCAGGTAGGTCCAGATGGGGTCCATTGGACAACACTGTCAGCTTACAGTAATATTCCGACGGAATATGAGAGTGGAGCTTGTGTACCAATGGGGATTTGGCAAGTTGGTCATTAATCATTGACTTGCTTTTTTTATCTATTTTCAGGTTCTTTCCCCCGAGTCTTACAGCCGTTATCATTACGTAAGGCGGGCGCCATTTCACGTTGTAATAACGTTCAAACCTCGAGCATGCTACTGTACAGCAACCACAGCTCCTATTGAACTGAAACTTTGTATTTAAAATTGAAATAAAGTTTATTAGTGCAATCTAATATGATATTGGTGTGAAATGAGGCAGTTAAAAATTGTGATTGTCAGCACTTGCGAACACCATAGCAAATGAAATATAAGGATTTTCGCCCTGGTTGTGTTATTCAAATATACTATTACATGGTATCTAGTACACCCAACTAATATTATTCAAAAATAAGAGTCTGCTGGTGTGAACAGGCTTTCACTTATTTTCTAGAACAGCTGAGCTTCATGGATCACACCGGGGGGCTCCTATATTGGAATGGTATTATTTCTGTAGCCTGGATACTATGTAATAGTGTGTTTTGGATCAAGAACCAAGGTGAAGATCTCCATATTTCATTTGCTATGGTGTTTGCGAGTGCTGACAATTACATTTTTAACTGCCTCATTTCGCACCAAGACCATGTTAGATTGCACTAATACACTTTATGTAAATTCAAGTATGATATCTTTCTGGTGTTGATATGAGCCTGAAGACTACTGGAAGGACGTGGACTGATGTCGATGAACTTCAGAGCTGTGGAAATGGCCTACCGGATGGTGCGTTATTTTATTTCTCTGTGAATATTCTGCGGATCTTCAGTCTGGACGATTCCAGGCACTGCTAAATAATTGGAGGATAACTCTAAACGGTGCAGCCGCGATTCTAGACACTGCTGAATAATTGGTGGACAACTCTGAGCGGTGCAGCTGCGGTGGGAGAATAAATATTAAATTGGCTCGATGGCGAGTCCGGCGAGCGGGATCCGGTCTTCAACGTCGTCGATGAACACCGTGAATCAGCCACAGAACTCTCTAGACCCAAGCGAGTTTATTTCGGAAATTCAAAGCGCGAAATTGAGCCATTTTGTTTGCATACTGAGTGAAAAATAGTTGGAAGGAGGCTGGCAGGGTCGTGGAAATGGGTGGCCGTTTATGGGGGCGTGTTTGGTGAGCGACCGGTGGCTGTGCAGCTGTTAATTAGTTAATTAACCGAACCAAGACATATGACGACAGAGCTTCAAGCATTCTGCCCTCCAGCTCGTCGGTATGGTGCGGTATATATGCTCCTTCCGCGTTCTCTCTGTCCTTATTCACAACTACTACAACCTCCTCTTCACAGTTGAGGACTCTGTGAATTATCCCTTGACTTTTGCGCTTCAAACCATCTCAAAATGGCTTCTTCTGTTTCACTTAGTTCTCTTATTCCTAAACCCCTCACTGATGAAGACAACCTTGATCTCGACACGTATTTTAGTAACGGCATCGTTTCTTTGCCCATCGGCTGTCCCAAAAAGGTTTCTGAGGCCCGCCCGACCTTCGAGACAACTTTTATTAATAATTTCGAGTTGAAAGGTATTTTATTTGAAATTTCTACTATTTTTCTTTGTCCTGAGCCACCCGGTTTTCCGCAGGACTTTCCTCTTTGTCTCCCAACCAAGAGAAAACTCCTTTTCTCCAGCCGTCTTTACGATTCAGCTATCCCTCTCCTTTTACCCCGACCTCTAACTTCACCGACTTCATCCTTCAACCCTCTTCGGATTCGGAAGCTACCGTGCCGGCGCCTAATGCCCTTGAGCTTCAGCTCTACGGCAAAAGCAATGCTGGTGCAACTACTTATGTAAGTAACTTTGTTCTTATTTATGTTCTTTTATTTATTAACTTTTCATAACTCAGAGATTCGAGTCTTCTAACAAATCTTTATCGACCCTCAATGTTTCCAGCGCAGCTGAAGTGCAGGTAAGCCTCACGTGCATGTTCGATATCCAATCTTTCTTATCAACTTCTTTAGCCTGCTCCTTATTACAACGAATACCATGCTCCGATCTCCGCTCCTTCTTATTCTCGCTCGCAGGCCTCTAATACCATTGAGGTACCCGTCATAGCAACTAATCCCAACGCTTTCTATCTCGCGACGCGCACCTCTCCTCCACCAGTGCTACCATTCCCATCATATGATGCGCCAACCACCTCCTACCTTTCGACAGTCCGGTCCTCAGTTCGCTCGCCTGCTATTGCGCCCTCGAAACGCGTCGTCTCGCGCAAGACGAAGACCTCGCACTATAACATCCAGTCGAGGTCTTTTTTTTCGCGTGAGTCAGATCCGACTGCCGACGATATATACGGCTGGCAACTGCAACAAATTGCCCCAACCAGTTCGCAGCAATATCCTCCTCCATTAAGCGAGTTCAATGACGGTTTTTTGGGACTGCCTACTAGTAACGGCTTCGGTTTCGCGAGCGGTCCAATTGGATACGGACCTCAGACTTTCTCCACCCCTCCCTTCGAGCCTACTCCCTCCCTTCCCCTTCTTGCCCATCCCGAATATGCTAAATTCTTGCCTAGCGCATATCCCTCGGCTACAATCCCCGCGCCTCAGCCCACCCCCGCGCTACCGCCTTCCACCTCTTCCACCCTTTCGACATTACCATCACTATTGCCATCGTCTATCTCAACTCCATCCACTACCAAAGCCTCATCCAAACGCACTTGCAAGGCCTCCAAGGCCCGCGCCAAAGCGGCCTCTTGTCCGCCTTCCCTCATTCCCAAGGTCGACCGCCTGCACTACCTCCTTACCACCCGCAAAAACGTAATAACCCGCACAATCTACGATGTCAAACTCGTGCACGACTACATGTGGGCCAATATCCTCGCGGATCGCATTAGCTCCGAGGATGAGGAGGTGGTGGTGGTGGCTGGCTCTGGCAGGAAGAAATGCCCTGGTCAACCTGCCACTTACGTTGTGGATCGTCATGGCGGGGTCGAGCGTGCAAAGATGTACCTTGCGACGTCGAAGGAGGATAGGGTGGCAGCTACGCGGGATGTTAAGGGCTCGAATAAACGGCGAAATATCTTGTATGCGAGGAGAGACTTTTATTGTTTTATAAGGGGGTGTGGGAAGTGCTTTGATAGAAGTGATAAGTTGGCGAGGCATATAGCTTCGATTGAGGAGCATCGGGGGATAAAACGTATGTTTGTTTTATGTTTGCTTTCCGTGTTTTTACTGACTGGCTATTCAGCTTACGTGTGTCCCCATGTCGGATGCACGAGGGAATACTTGAAGGAGAGTAACCTCGAGCACCATATGACCGCGCATTTGAACGCTGGGCACCCAGATCTTCCCTTCCCTTATCCTTGGAACTCTCCATACTCGGGTATGGGAGATCTCGTGTCCAACGCGTGTGCCATAATGGAGAAGGTAACTTGGGAGGAAGATGGGGACGTTAACCTCTGAGAGGGATATTTGGACGACGGTTTTACTTGCTTATTTGAAGGACGGACGAGGAACGACTATTACGACGCGACAACATTACGTTTTTTTGCTTCAAGGATTTTCTACGTTGCTTAAGATTTTGCCATTAACTCAACAATCATCATTAATTCCATCATCCACAATGCCTATTATGTCCCATTGCTATTAATTGGAGAATTGCTCCTGGACTTGCTTGCTCCTCTACTTCATCTGTATCCTCTCACACATTTTCTCTTCCATCCATCCATTTTCTATTTGTAAGTACATTTAATTTCTTGATTCTGAATCCCACCGATTGCTTGCTTATTATTTAACTCCTGTATCTCGTGCTGTTGTCATTACTACTATGTACATATTCGAGTTCGCGCTATTGAAGCGCTGTTGATTATTATCCTTAAGGGTTAGGTTCGTAAGAACGATTCGCGCAAAATCGGTACCATGTATATGCAAATCTAATGCACGCAACGGCGATCAGCATTTTCAAATCGAGGAACGGCGATCACGCAGTGCCATCCTACCGATGAAAATTCAGCTTGGCATCCAACAAAGAGAAACCAGCATATATGCCGGCGACCTGTCCTCCAATTCTATAATGATTTACCTTGTATATGTTAAAGAATAGATAAATGGAATGGAAGACGTGTACGTCCTAATACTTCCCGATCCCAAATTTGCGGGTTTGAATTTATCAACAGGTACAAGGATGTTTGTATTGCTAGTATAAACACACATTCATCGGCGAAAGGTAGCGAGACAAGTATAATGAAAATCGTGAGGGCAATCTGTAGTAGGATATCCCGGGTTCCCCTGGCTGTATTTTGAATTGACAAGACTAAGTCTAACAGTCTAATGCAATTACATAGTCTCGACTAACACGGCACAGTACCTGAATGCTACATAGCCTAAAATTATCTGCATGAACTCATCATGCATCCCTTGTTGTTTGTCTTAATAACGCTGCCCTATGCCTCGGGGCCGATCGGATCGTAGAACTTTAAGCTCGTTAGTAATTCAGTCTGAGAATATGAAGGATTAATTGAATACTGAATCTCAGCTTACGTTCAAAAATATTCAATATAATTATCTATCTATCTACCAGTGAGACGCTCATAGACCGTTGGTAATGCCGGTGACGGTAGAACCCATGTGCTGCACGTCGCAATATCGCCACAATCAAATGGTTTTTATTTTCATCCTTGTAAACCGTTGCTTTAGAAGCGATCTCTTTATTGATACTTATGGACGAACTTAGAAGCCTTAGGCTCGTCTCGGTTGCAGCTTGAAATAATTCTAGCAACACATATTATAGACTGCAAGGTCAGCGAACAGTCATCGAGTTCCTTAAGATCCGGCTTCCCATTCCCACCGTTCACCTAGGAGCCACTAAGTAATCAAGAACCGCTAAAATAGGGCCAATGGCACAGCATTCGATTTTTTTTTGATCTAAACAAATATCATTATGTTGGAATTGGAAACATCGTCCGAGTATACAGTTTAATTAGGCGGGAAATTCAAGCAAGAACCTGTCGCCGCTACTGGATAATTAGGCCTTAACAGTAGCCTTCTGGAGTGCCACCGCTGTTTGCGACAGAATACGTCCATTTAGAGTCGACAGAGTAATAAGAGTTACATCTGTTGCTGCAAGCAGTATACCAGAGAAACTGGAGGTAGCACCTATACTGACACTGCCGGACACGACCCAGAAGACATTTTTGGCAAGAGCACCACCGGTGAGGATGATTTTTTGAGCGGCGTCTACGTTAAGTCCACCAGCGATTTTGAGGATCCAAGCTGTAGATTGAATTAGTCGCAGCTCGTAACATAAAAGATGTGTGGATGTACGAACTGTCAGTTGCTGATCCTGATAAAGTCAGGCTTGTAACAACGTTGACTGTATTTGACCATGTATATAGGCCAGGGGCGAGTGTTAGGCCAGTGAGGGTGCCTATATGTATAAATCTAAGACATCTTCATTCAAACAAAAAGGTTAAATTCTACTAACCGGCTCCGACATTGATAATAGCACTACTGGTACGACTATTGCCGTCCGTGAAGGCGGCTTGCATGGCCAACACGGCAGTGGCAAGAGTGGAAGGCGTAGGTGTTGTATACTCAGACGCAAATACGCTTCCGACTACCTGTGTGGATGTCGCAAATGTTCCGGAGGAATCCTTGATGAGGGAAAACCCAGTAATGGCTCCGGATGATGCGGGACTAGTGCCAATGTTTCCAGCTATTGACAGAAAGAAAAAAAATGAGCAATCCAGCAAACAAAATACAACCCAATACGAAATAATAATAAAATCTTTACTCACTGATTACTGATTTTGGTACAGTCGATATTCCGCTCTTAGCAAGCACAACAAAATTCCCAGCAGTGCCTAAAGCTATGGCTGGAGGTCCCAATGCGAAGACGACGTTGGTAGCAGCCTGATAAATACTGGTTAATATTCTCTACTTCAAAAAATAACAAGGTAGGCTTCAAACTCACGATGGCTGAAAGTGCAAGGAAAGTTTTGATGGCAAACATTGTCGAAGAAGCTCGAAGCTTGGAGTATCAAGTCTGGGACTGATTGAATGATTCAAAACTTTACCACATAAGGATCTATTTTATAGAAAAGCTTGAAGGGAAATCGTCATTATTGGTGATGGTCACTGGTTGAGTAAAGGTCTAGAGTGCTCTTCCGTGCTGGCAGGGCAGTCGTTTTGTCGGTCAAGGGTCAGTTTAATTCTGTGGAGCTGCAAGAAGACCTGCGAAACCCATAGAGTCGAGAGGAGTGACATCAAAAAGCAAGAAGTCGTAATACGTACTCAAAACCCTAACCGCAGAAGTTAATTGATTCGGTCCCGTCAGTCTGATCGGAAGCTCCAAATGGCAAAATTCAGAGCGTATACAGCCAAAATATGTGTATGCTTTGTCGGTGTGGAAATGGTCCTAGCCCAACCTTGTGATTATAAATATTGGTATATATGAGTAAAAACGCTATACCGATGTATGCGTATAAGACCGTATGGCATCGGTTGGGCAGCAGTGACTGCGGAAAGTGGAAACGCCCATCAAAGGTTTAAACTCCACTTCTCTTCCCTCAACGTCAGCCTTCTACCCAATGGAATCCATATACAGCTACAGCTCATAAATTAAAATTTCCCCGCTAGTCTGATACTGTCAATTGTCAACGGTGGCGGTAAGAGTGACGCGAGGTTCATGGATATCAGCGGAAGGAGATGATTGGGTAGACGCGTTTTTCGTACGTGTCAATGACGTCGACGCGTACCAGTTTGATTAGGGTGTATTCAAAACCAATATATATTAGCTCCACCCAATTCAAACTTCCATTAATGAGTTTGATATTTCACTATGGAATTGGTAAATAGAAGCCTGTAGCAGTAGAAGTAAGAACTTAAAGAAGCTCTTGAAAACAAATTATGCATTCACTTTGCATTCATCTTTTCCAGGAATCCGACTGTTATAAATACCAATATGTTACTGCACGTTATTCTGTAAATTAGCACCTCCACAATATTAAATAGAAACAATAGTACACATCTCTTCATCATTAACCCTTCGTCTCACAACCCCGGGCCAACACGCGTCGTCCCTTTTCTTACCAGCTTCATGTTCAAATTTACGATGGAAAAGATGGCATCAATCTCCAGGCCTAGACTCCTGCTACACCCTATTCCCGCATAAAACATGCAAACACGAATCCATTAATAAGCTCCACAGCACTATTTTACTCCGTCATACTCCGTGAGTCCGCAGAGAGAACATCCGCCATCGGACGACCGAAGCTTCTTCTACGTAGAATCTTACTTCCAAACGTTGCCAAGTATTTTTCATCGCCCAATCGCAAGGCGACCGTACACTACATATATATCAGCTCCGAATCCGATATCGTTAAAGCAGCATTAATGACGGCGAAAGATTTAATCAGGCCTTTCATGCGCCGAAGACTATGATTGGGTGAACGTAGGTGTGTGACGTCGACGCGTTTAAATAAAATAAAATAAAATAAAATAAAATAAAATAAAATAAAATAAAGACGCACTTCTTCATTAGTCTCACAAACTTGAACTAACGCGCGTATCCGAGTAACGGAGTCCCCTTTCCCATCCCAATCTCATACACCGGTCCCGCATGTTGATCATTCTTCTTAGAATTGACGGTGTCAATCCAACGTGCAGAATATAATTATTTGTTTTTCTATCCAATTCCACAGCATTTACTAGAAGTCATTTATTTATAATGGTACACATTGAAATTTGGAGCACTATACAATTGACACAATATCCAATACAAAAGCTGCTCATTAATTTATAGTTTCGAGCTTTCTCAAGCATGCGGTAGCCTTTCCTGACCTAATTCCGCTGCCTTTCCGCTAGCGCCTCTTAACTCTCCCTTCTCTTGCAATTCGGGATCATTCGTCAACTTCCCAGTCAACTAAAAGAAATGACAGTCAATGCTTGTGCCGAAATAGTCTTAAAATTAACTCTTACCTTCTCGGTCGCCCCAATAATCTTATCCACTATTCCCACCTTTCCTTCATGCGAATGGTCGGCGTGTTCTTTGTGTGAATGATCAGCATGTGGCTTCTCGTGGGCCTCTCTCACAACGCCGCCGGCACCAGGAACGTGCTTCGTATCCAAGGGTCTTGGGACATCGGTGTCCTTGTTAAAGTTGGGATCACCAGCAGCCTGCTCTCCGTCGAGAGTGGCGGTAGTTGAAGCCGTCGAAAGGGGGTGAGGACGATGCGCAGTGGGAGGCGTAGGGAGAGCGTCGAAGTCGTTCAAGGCGGCATCAGCAGCCGTTTGGGCGGGGAGCAGCTCAGAATCGGAGTGTAGGTGGTGGCTAGGCAGTTCATCGGCGTTGGACGCTTGCATTGAGTAGGTTGAAGTCATTGGTGGGAAGTATTTCGCTTAGTTATGTAAACGGTAGTTGAAAGTTCTGCGAGAAAAAAAATAGGGTGTAGGAATAGAGCCTTTTATACTAGGATTAATATAGTGGAGCTATACCATATCATATCATTCCGACGTCGCGCTCTCCTTTACTCCAGGCTCGGAGTGGAGTGAACCCGCACGACGATCGTCATTGGCGTTCATAAGCACCCATGCGCCCCGCCGGCGCAGTCTTAGAAGAGTTACAATTTCGAACAAAGTATGTAGGAAATAAGTCACATGCACCGTCGTATTACTCTTCGAATTATCAAACATTAATTAGACATATGTTACTTATTACTTTCTATTACATAGTACTACAATTGAATGTGCATCTCCAGCTTGACCGACAGATTCTATTAAGCTCCAGTCTCGTTTATGTTATCATTTCCCAACACTTCCATTTTTATAGTAACCGTATCCTGTCCTCCTGTCCGAGAAAAATATGATGATCGGAAGGTCCTGGGGACATTTGATACAAAAGGCGACGCGACGCTGGTAGCAATAGGGGCAGTGGTATATGCATACGGCGAAGTGGTATACAGGCCAGAGTGTGTGTTTACTGAATCATCTTGTTCGGTTTGATCATCATCTTGCCGGAGACCCTGTAAATGGAGGAAAAAATGGCAAGTAAAACTAGTCGTTAAAGCGAAGCCTGCACTAAATGTAGGTATTAAGAATTTGTTTAGTTTTTCATTCATTCAAGTGGAGCCTTACATGAACCCTATCATGTTCAGCTGTTTTGGAAGTTTCTATTGAAAGAAATATTCAATCAAAGCAGAAGGTAATAGTGTGTAGCCCATCACGAACCTGGAAAAGAACAATATTGACCAGATTGACGATACATGTTGCCACATAGTATAAAGTACCATCCTTCATGATGGCTTGGATTATCCTGTAAGAATCAATTAATTTGCCGAACAACAATACAGGGGATTGTATAACTTACGAACACGTCTGTCCTGCCTCCGTTCGCAGTCGCCTTATTCGATAAATGGTCGTGAAGAAAACCATAGTATCCATTACAAGTGGATACCAGAAGAAAATGGCTAGAAATTAAAGATTGAAACAAACTGATATAAAGAAACATGTAGTGAGCTCACTAATATTAACAGTCGTTCCTCCCGGACCTCTGAATTTACATCCTGACGATTTGTAGAACGTCACTACAGGTTTATTACGTCCAGGCTTAACGCAATGACTCACTACCACCACTGCCAGCTCTCTCCTTTATCACAGTTTCTATATTAAATCAGGACATGTAAGCAAGCTTGCAAATGGATCAGCTCACGAATATGTAAAACGGCCATAATAGTTGGTTGAAGGATGAGAGTCGCGGATAGAAAGTATAAAAGAACTCTTCTCCTTCCAAAAAGAGCATATGTCCGTAACGCTACAATACCTGAAATAGGGAATATGAGTGAAAGATATGGAGTAGAATAAGACTGTTTTGACTTGAGACCACTAGACCAGGAAAGCCATTAGGTTTAGCAGATGACATGGACTCATAAATAAGACTTACAAAGCAAATTCAATATATTTAATGCAGAGGTTATTTGAATAGCGACGACACAGCCAATCTAGTATCGTATTTTTAGCTGAGTAAATTTTTTTACGAATACTTAAAATGCCAAAGACATGAGGCATTGTACTTACTGGCAAAAAAGGGAGGGAGAAATCTGCCATTGCTAACTCAGTTATGAATAATTCTGCTTTTTTTAAGATGACCGACCCAAGTAAAATAACAGCTCTATTACTGTGGTATAACGCAATAAAAGGAACAGGATAGTTGCGAGATTCTGCTTCCTTCCCCAAATGCGCTCAACTTCTAAAGGAAGAGTAGCCACTGTCGAATGAAATCGGATGACGGTTAGATGGTGAGAGATGAAAATTGCGCACAATAATCGTGGAAGTAGACTACAGTTGAGGCAAGGGTTACATATTGTGAAATTTTCCTGTATGCATTCTGTTTATTGGTAAGAGTTCCAAGGGAAAGCAGGGATTGGACGCACAGCTGGGACAGCTGCTGAGCAATAGCCATGACTTCCGTCGATTATACATGAGGCATTGCTAGAGCTCGTTAATGGTGTATTATAAGGAAAGGTGGTGAGAGGAAGAAAGATAGGACAGTCAGCCAGCGGCGTCCCTTACTCGTACCAATTCCGTTTCCGATGAACGTCAGTACATATACATACTTACAGCAAGCCATCCACTATGTATTCAGTTATCATGATGATGTCTTAGCGTAGGATGTAGGGCGATGTTAAGGCGCCTTCTGTCGCTTCAGAAGTGGCTATATATCCTATTGTATTAGCGGGAGCATGGTGTTTTTGATGATATGTACTCCCAACCGCAACATCCCGGACTCACCAGGTCAGGTAGGGTCAAGTTAGAATATAGTCCAGTATTTAAGCACATAGTTTAATCCAGATCACCGCATCCTACTCTGAAGGACTGTAGATCATCCAAATTCTAGTGTAATTAATGTCTTGGAACTGGCAGACCGGCGATACTTTCCATACTCACGGTTGGAGTCAGGATCCGGACCTATTAGCAACAATTCACAAAAGAAGGATCTACATAGATATGCAAACAACAGGGCCAGTCAAGGCACTTTAACTACCAAATAGGCATTGGCAAAATTCGAGCAGGCACCCCTTTGAACATTGCACGAGTAAGGCCGAGCAGGACTGTCGCTCCTATATAGGTAAGATCTGGAGTCCGCCGAATGCGGAGATATTTTTGGTATTTGTAACCCCGCAGCAGTGCGCCGCAGGTGAAAGGCTGCCGTCAATTGCAGCCTCACTGGTGTCTCGGTCCAAGGATTGATAGGACCGAAGTATATTCGTCTAAGAACTAGAGACGGACACAACAGTATGACGGTAAGATAAAACGATGATCGAAAAAGCTACGACGTCAAGGCTATCTTATGTAAGGAAATGACGGCTAAGTGCAATGGTCCGTTGTGGTGAGCCTGGCCAAGCAGCAGGCCCCTGGAGTGCGCTGAAATAGCTTTAAAAAGGTAGTTCAGGGTAGTTCCTGGCGGTCTTTTTTTTATCATCTCAAATATATTTATGACTCATTTGAGCCGGTAGCATTCCCCAGAGGAGGGCGAGAACATGTTCTGACACTACAGCAAGGTGTCTGCTCATCTTTGGACCCTTGCTAAGCCTCAAGACTTTGTTTATGCTTTGAACCATAATGCATTAAAACATAAGATTGGTCTTTATTATTCTCTAGCACATTGGGCCTTTAAAAGGTAAGGAACTTATTTATATGAGGTGGCGGCACCTTGTTTATTTTGTTTTATTCTCCAGGTGGGAAGCACTGGGTGATAAGCGTGCTCAAGCGGTTTTAAAACCTCTCTGTGTCTAAAAAGTAGAGATCGTCGCGTTTGTATTGATATGTAGTTTAGTATATGCAATATGCAATATAAGGCGGCGGGACGCTGCCGGCCTATGCTTGTAAGTCCGGAGTGAAACGGGGCACAAAATGTGTGCGCCGGACCGCCGAAAATCGAAAAATTTCCGGACTTACCTATATAGGAGGGAGTGTCCACAGTCCTAGCCGAGCCTGCTTGAACTTCTAAGCGGGCTCTCAGCAGATTTTGCACTATATAGGGGAGAAGTTAATATTGGAGAGATTAGTAGAATCTATCATTATTCTCACCGTCTGATTCAACCCCCTAGTATATCATCTATGTATTTTCGCGCGTCGTGACAACTCAGATGCGCGCCTGCCCTCGACCTATGAGTGGCATCTGTATAAAGTAGGTTGCAGGATTCTATTTCATAGAAAACAATACAACTCTTTTACATGCAATCCACTGCCTGATCCGAATCCTACGACCTGCACGAGACACTCAGTGTTCCGTGATTTTTTGGGGAAACCTCCGCAGGGGTTTCATGCCAATCAAAGTCTGGGGGGATTCCTGCGAGCAGCGATGGGTGGGAACAACCGTCCTTGGAAATCGCCCAGATCGCCGACAGGGCACATCGAGCAGCGACGCAGCTGCGAGAGCTACGTTACAAGGTGGGATGGGCGAGCAAAGATAGGAAATCCGGTCTCCGAGCTGAGATATTTCTCCTCTGACCTGAAGTGCTGTGTGGCGCGAGACGAAGAGCGTCACGTGTCACACCCGCTGACTCAGCTCCTAGACCGACGTCTCGCAACTTTTCAAATTTTAGCACCCGAAGCAAAAAGCCAAGGAAAAGTCTTCAAAAGGTGATTGCACTTGGAAAAATAAACAGTGTGGAATATTTGTTATGGTCATGTCAAATATGTTGCTCGTAGAGATAAAAGACTTCAATAATTCAGCACCTCGGTGAGTTTGGCGTAGCAGGAAGCAAAGTTTGTACGTGACAGCCGCTGTGACGCCGCGTCGTGTGCCGGCGTCATCGCCTAGGGTCGGTCATCAGGGTCTGAACTTGAAGATCTCAAGCGAGTCCGGAGTGTTCACCTGTTTAAGCTGGATGTTTCATGTCTAATTTATGTCACAAGTACGTATAACCCCTGATATTCGCCATCGTTGAGTCACTGAGCCACGGCAGAGTCGCATACACCCGAATTCTAAGTTCTGGCAATGAAGCTCATAAGTAATTCAACAAAATATTGATTTGATACATTTACAGCTATCTAATGTGCAACCAAGACATTAAAATGCTTTACATTTAGGCAATCAATCCCGTTGCCATACTGAAGTCATCAGGTTATTGCTCCACATCATGATGAACCAGACTGGGAGTCTGCGCAACGCCGGTATGATAATCATCTGAATTCTTCTCGTCCACGCTTGTTTTCCCCTCATTAGATTCTTTTGCTTCTTGGATTTCCGGCACGTAATTATCTGACGTGATGGCTTCATCGACGAAGGTTTCTTTCGCGGGCCACATGTAGGAAAGGAATAAATAGATGAAAATTCCACCGAAACATCCGAAAAGGAAGCTAATATCCTGTATATCCCCCAAGAATTAAGTCAGAAAAGTGAAGATTTAGGATGATCATGAAGTCGAACGTACATAGAGATGGGTTGTCCCTGCGGCTTTAATTCCAGCGTTAGGTGTTATGGCATTGGCTAATCCTGGAAGCATGGGAGGTATGACAATGACCATTGCAGCGAGCGCACGCCAATCTAAATGAAACGTAAGTTTTTAGGGAGTCTTGGTTCTTTATGTTCAAGATGAACTTACTGATCCCAGATGTGTACCAATACCTGCCGTGCGGGCGATACATGGATGGCACATCGACTTTCTGCTTATGAAGGACCCTGAAATACATAAAACAGTCATTCAGTGTCAAATTATTATTTTAAATGCAGCGAATATTTTTACCAGTAATCAACGACCATTATACCGATGATGGGTGCAATGAATACAGTATATCCGGACATGAAGTTGAGGAAGCTCAATGCATTGGCAAGGACGAGCCAGGGGACGCAAACCCAACCGCCAATGATGGCACAAAGAAGAGATCCACGACGAATGTTGACGTAGCGAGGGAATAAAGCAGCAAAATCGTTAGCGGCTGAAAGGGAATTCTGAAGGAGAGAATCAGGTCAGTGAGTCTTGTCGTTCGCAGTTCCCGGGGAATACTTACCGCAGAGATGTTGGTCCCCCTGTAGTAAGGAGAGAATAATTAGCATATATTCAAGACGTGTGTGATGGTTTAACCCACAGAGTCGCAACCGCAAATGCGAACGCGGCAAAGAAGGCGGCAGCACGGTTATCCCACTGATCAATGAGGCTCAAAGGGTCCCAGTACAGAACATTACCCGGATCTGCAAATGACGAGGTTCAGAACGGAGGACGAAGGACGGAGGAAAAATAAATATTTAAAAATATGCGTACATATAATGGCACCAGCAGATGTGACGACAATGCCCATGAATGCAATAAGGGTGAACATCAAGGGGATGGCGATAACTTGAACATAGGTATCCGAGGGCCTGCGGGCATAGCGAGTGAAATCTGGGATACTGTGTTTTTTTTAAATATACAAATACTAATTTGGCGTTGCCACAAAATAGCTTACTTGACCTGCATATAAGCGGTATGAGTTCATCCTGTTAAACGAAGAGTGATTTAAGTACTCACAGCCAGAGTTGCATAATTTCCTATGACAGCATTCATACAACTAAATGCGAATATCAATTTGATACACATTGGCAATGTTTTAGAAATTCAATTTCGTACCTCAACCAGGCCCATGCTTTGTCAGACCCAGACAGAGAAGACCTTTGCTCAAAAATGGGCCCTCCACCAGTCCTCACGAACGCCCAGATCATCATGGATATTCCACACGCAGGCGCAACGACTGAAATTTTTGAGTTAACAAAAATTCCCAGGATAACGTAAAAGGATTTTATTTTTGAACGTACTTGCTTTGAGGAGGAAAAACCATCGTAACTGGAACAAAATGTTGTTCAGTTTGGACATCATTGGCAGTCGGTTTTTTAACCATCTTACCTTGCTGGGACGCAATAACAGGAAAGGGAGCTGTATGATCCAGAAAAGGAAGTAGCTGATCATTCCTTGCTATTTAACAGTTAATTATAGCGAGATTGAGATAGCTAGTACTGCATGGGAACCTACTGTCGTAATACCCGCGCTTGCAGGCAAGTGGTTCGGAATATTCCTGTAGCTCGGCCAGATTGCCTGATTGACGGTTAATAAACTCCTACAAGAAGTAGAAAGGGAGCATACTCGTATCATTTGAGTAACACAGTTGCCACCATTTGCACCTTGGACGCCTTGCCAGAAACACGAAAGGATGGCACGGCTGAAAATACTCCAATCTGAACGGATAGCATGTGAGAGAAAGGTATTAGGAAAATTACGGTTGGAGACATACAGGCCAAGCCGAAACCCATGGACGAGCGATTGAGGACTGCGAAAGGTATATGCAAACGTGCTCCTGTGATACCATTGAGAACAATAGGAACCATAGTCTAAATTTCATTTTCTCAGAAAACGTCTACTGATTGAGTTGAAAAACAGGACACACAATCATATATCCGAGAAGGACAATCGGAATAGCCTCCCTATACGATAAACCGATAGCAAGGATAGAACTGGATATCTGCCATGTCGCGACACTATTCACAATGACTGAAAGTTCATAACGAGACATCTATCATTTGTTGAAGGTGCTCTCACCTGAACGCATCACTAAGCCAATACGTAAAATAATTCAACATCGTCCATACACGCTTGTTAGGTGGAATAGGATCAAGATCATGATTAGACCAATGCGACCCAGGAGGAGCAAAGCTAGAGGGTGATTTGTCTATCTCAAGCTTAGCGAGGAATGTCCCCCAACGTGAGCGCGGTCGTGCTGATGACATAGTGGGAAGTTGTGGACGTAAGAGCGTGAAGGTCTATTACCACGCACATATATACTGTGGAGAAAGAAGTTGAAAACGTGACTAGAATACTTAAAGAAGCAAGCGCGAAAGATAAGTCTATTAGCGAGCGATAACGGAGCTGGGACCCCTGGCGCTAGCGGAAACACGCTCGGCAGATGATAAGTGAATTAGCGACAGATAAATATCATGAGTCTCTATTCCTCTTTGTGAATTTCTATTCCTGGTGGAGATCCCAGAGCTGAAGAGGTTGTTTTTTTTAGCAAACACAACGTAAGAGTTTGTGATTTCTGCTTACCGTCTTTGATCCCGCCGTAAATCAAGAATTGGCCTGCAACTAGACCTGCTGTCATAAGCATCCTTGGACCCAGGCCTGCCCAAATCCCGACAGGGCCCGCTTCCCGTGCTAGAGTGATAAGACGGTATGTCATGGACCCTGAGGGGCCGTGTCCTTTGTTAATCTAATCCTTGGCCGTTAATATCATATCTACTTGCAAGATAAAGGAAAATACATACCTGACTTAATAACGTATCGGCAGGCTGAAGCAACGGGTTTATAACAATATTAGTGATCATAGTTAGGGGTGAAGAAATAATCGACGTACATGGCTGAGGACAGCGGCAGCGAAACCTGCAATAATTCCGGATCCTAAATTAATCGAGAATCGACTCGTGGCACTGAGATCGCGTTTTGTGTCTTCCGACATCTGACGATAAACCACTTCATGGCAAAATTCGTTGACCGTAAACTATCAATCGTGTCATTATAAAGTTCTGTCAAGTGTACGCGAAGTGTGCGAACCTGTCCAATGGCATATGGAATTTGCCTAAAATAGTTAGTCGGCTAAGATTGCGTGGATGGACGAACAGACTCACTTGCAAAGGATGGGCAAAAATCCCGCATACATATCTCGGAGTCCACCTTCTCGTGCCAGCCGCGCAAAGCCTGACGTTAAACCAGAGGCATAGGTTCGGTCAGAAACTAATCGAATACGAGTAGCTTCTAGTGGTGTTAATAAAATATCGGCGAAGAATCTTAATGACAGTTAAATCGACTGGATGCTATTTATATTAAATTACTCACTCGGCTACACTCGCTGCTCCTAAGTATATCGCGGTGCGATATTTGACGGCGTTTTCTTGCGATCCGGATACTGAGACAAATGTCTTCTTCCAATATCTGGTGAAAGAAAGTGATTGAGATCTTCATTTCAGGTCATAATGAATATAACGTACTCATAACCACTGAATTTTGCTCCACCCTGCACCAGATACCCCACAGCAGTTGGCCCGAATCCTGTCAAGAGACCTCGTACTCCTTCTGCAGCTACAATCTTCCTCCCGGCCGTCAGCATGGAATTGCGATGTAGAGCTGGGTCAATCTGTATACGAGTCTTGACCACATCGATGGCTAAAGGAGAATACTCAGTGAAACGGGTACTTCGCTGAGAGAGTTTGCTTACGAGTCATGGCTCCATGGGTTACTCTGTATAATTCAATTGATTAGAATGCCATATGTATACTTGAAACAAGACATACGTGCAGCATAATGCCCCTGTAATGTCCCTATCAGCACATTGATCTCACAAGACATGGCTGATATTGCTCACCAGCAAGGAAGAACTGCGAATAATTCTTCAGAGTGAATGCGGGTACCAGTGGGTGAGATCCTATAGTTGCTGCGCTCTTCGACATTGTGGATGAAAATGAGAATGAAAAAATGTTAATAGTAACCGTAGTAGATACCGTCGGGGTTACATATACTACCCCGGTCAGATGACGTAACAGAAGAACCACGGACTTTGAAGTGGACTGTGTCATTTTGATTTTACATCCACCCGAGAATCTCGTGCGTTCAGAAACGGCCGACGTTCGCTTTTCGTAACCATATAATACTGAGCAGGTCGTCTTTGTTCTTCAAGCGGACTCCTCACAGGGCCTCTATTGTTAACCCCTTTCCCGGCGGCCGCTGCGGTCTACGGACGACATCTATTCGATGCGCAACGTCGGAAAGCGTTGCAGTTGCAAAAGGTACACTCTGAGAGCCCTGGCTAAAAAGACGTAGAGCAGCAAGCAAGTCGTCAAGATCGTCTCTTATCGCGAAGGTCACGTCCTGTCACACCCCTTCAACGAGTATGGAGACTGTCAACCCTCTGTCTTGCGAAAGGACGTCCCCGCCTCTGTCATGTCTGGCCGTCCTGTACTCGTTCTATCTGCCCTAGATGTATGGGACATCTCGTCTTACATCCCTCCCGCTCAGCTACTGGAGACCGTACATACCGCTCTGCGTTCCGCTTCGCGGTCAGGACAAGGTGCCCAGATGCCCCATCGGGTGTCTGTGCAGTCTGATGCATATTCAACGTTGTTTATGCCATCCAGGATCGATACCATTCCTACTACTTGTATCAAGGTTGTCGCCGTACCCCGGCGTTCCGGTGAAGGAGGATTGCCAGCTACGACGTTGGTCATGGACGAGATAACTGGGAGCCTGGATGCGGTGGTTAATGCCAGAAGCTTGACTGCGTTGAGGACTGCAGCTGGTTAGTTTTGGTCGGACATCCTTGTGATCCTTATTGAGTACTTGCAGCTTCCGCCTTGGCCACCAGGATATGTTTAGGGAACAGCGCTGCTCCGACTCGCCTTGTCATGTTTGGTGCAGGTGCTCAGATTCTGGCACATGCAGCTATCCTAATTGCAATTTATCCATCAATCCGCCATTGCACCGTTGTCAACCGCTCTTACAACAGTCGTCTCGTGACTTTACTGGACCATCTCCGCTTGCAGCTTCCAGGAGTAGAATTTGTTGGAATTGCTTGGGACCTTGCCACGCATGGACCAAGTGCCCACTCCGTTGAGAAAGCCATTAGGTCGGCCTCGATAATATGTACCGCAACTCCATCTACGAAACCACTATTCCCGGCTGAATGGGTCAACCCGGGCACCCATCTGAACCTTGTGGGTTCCTACACGCCGCAAATGCATGAAATATCCACGGCACTTGTTAACAATGCCAAAGTTATCATTCTTGATTCATATGAAGCTTGCAAGAAAGAAGCTGGAGAATTGATCACTGCCAAAGGATCGCTTGACAAGGCGTTGGAACTGGGGGAGCTGGAACCTAACAGTGACGTTATCGGGGACGCTCAAGAGAAGCCTATAACAATCTTCAAGTCTGTCGGTGTATCTGTGATGGACGCTGCGATCGCTCACCTAATTGTGTTCAAAGCCAGAGAAATGGGTCGGGGTGTTGTCGTACCTTATGACTAAGGTGGATAACATGGACTTCTCCTCGATCAGCTGAAAATATAGACAACACAAAGTGGACCGTATTTATCAGGGTGTTCAACGTGGAGCGAAATCTCGGTGAAGACATGATGATATGAGAATACCAAGTCCAAAAGAAATATGTATTTGTAATTTCCAAAGGTATATAGCAATATTTGTACGCTTCGAGCTTGAATTGAATCGTCTCAGCATAATGTTGACACTTGTGGACGCGTCAGGTCGGGTCTCAGATTCTGCCTCAGTCTCCTGAACTACCACCTTCACCCTCTATACGCGTGATGCCGCGTCCAGTGAAATTCACCAGAGTCAAAAGAAAGAGGTCTGGGACGAGAACTGCAACAACTTCGCGCAGTGCTCGTTCAACGTCTCGTGAACACGTCACCGAAACCGTCAGCAGTGAGGAAGATGAGGCAAGCGGTTCGGAAAGGAAGCGCGTGAGGTGGGAGGGATCTGTTCAAGCTGCTGATGCTGAGAAAGAGAATGGGGATGAGGAAGAAGAATCGGATACTGTTTCCGAAGATGTACGTCTAAGTTCAGTCCAACCGTATGGCATGAATTACAAGAGACCATCAGATCTGCTTCTCTATTGCTTGTTTCCAGTAAGTTGCCAGAACATTCCTAATTACGTAGATGGCCTACCATATGTAGTAGGCGGATCGGTGGCGCATACTACGATCCTCAGAAAGCGACGATGTATGTGTTGGAAGATACGACGGATTCTGCTCATTATGACGTGACACAAATGCGTAGGTTATGCCCAGGTTATGCGCGCATATTTCCACATTGGCTTATATTCGTTGCAGTTATTGAACAAGCCTCTCCGAATATCGTCATTACCGGCTCAAGATCAGATGATAAATTTATCGAGAAAGTCAGAGAAATCAGTACGCCGCGCATCATTCCAATCCTTATCTCATCTAGTTCTCATATTCACATATCCATATCATTCCCTAGGCGATTCCACTAGTATCAAATTCCAAATCCGGCCTAAACGCGAATATAACACGAACAAAGGCTACGAACGACTCTTAACTCTTCGCCTCTTTGCCTGCCTGCCAAACGAGGATGGTCCAGGGAATGATCGTTGTTCATCGGAAACAGATCTGTATTCTTCGAGTGAACCTAGGAATGCTTATGATTTTATGCGGAGAAGACGACCGCAGGCTGTTGATCCTGCTTTTGAGAGGTGGAATGCCAGCATTCGATTGGCGAATTTTTCATCGGTGGATACTTCGCCGATTTGTGTGAGTAGTTGGTTAGTTATTTAACTTTCATATCCTAGACTAATGTTGTGTTACTTAGATTGCTGCAATTGGCGCATTGCTTGACCATCTCTCGCGTATGCGGGCTGTTGGAGAATTAGAGGATGAGGGAATTGCTGGTTTGGAGATAAGGAATATTGAGTCACTTGCTCTGTGGGTGTCCTTTTATAAATGGTTATATGCGTCGACTCTTATCTTATAATTATACAGGGATAAAACGATGCAGATCAATGCGGATGCACTTTCGTAAGTACATCTTAGCCTTTTATATGAATATCCACATTTCATGTGCGATCTTCCTAAAGCTCGCTTCAAATATTCGACGACGAAAATCACGCATATATTCACTCTGATAAGACTAAAGAAGGTCTCTCCCTTTTCGGTGAGTCGATTCGCCAATGTTAAGCTCCCAAGGGACTTGCTCATAACAACAAGGAATTCTGAATTGCACACGCACCTCGATGGGCCGAAAACTTCTACGGAACTGGTTTCTGCGTCCTTCGCTCTCACTTGATGTGATCCAAGCGCGACACGATGCGCTGAGCTGCTTCTTGCGTTCTGAGAATCTCGTGACTGCTGCGACTATGCACGGGCATGTGAAGAATGTGGGGAATATACCACATATATTTCATTTGATACGTGGTGGGAAGGCTGGTGTGAAGGATTGGCAGCTTGTTGTTAAGGTGTGTGTTTGCATTTGCTTCTGCTGCGAGACTCGAAAGATAATTAAGAATGTGTCAGTTCGTCTTTCATGCGTCCTTGCTGAGGGGGTGTCTATCGGAGTTGAATGTTGGAGGAAATGTTGAGATTGTGAAGAAGGTGAGTAAATGCAGTTCTTCTTTATTATTACTGTGTCTGATGTGATTCCTAGTTGATCGACTGCCTCGATACCGTCGCATTGAGGGAAATAGGCAACATGATAAATGAGATAGTATGTGCACTATATATGTATATCTTTATATGTTTTACTGACAATAAACCAGATCGACTGGGAGGAATCCTTTGATGCTGGCCGAGTCTGCGTCAGACCGCATGTGGACGAAGAGCTTGATGAATGGAAGCGAACTCTCCATGGCTTGGATTCATTATTGGTTTGTTATGCATCTATAACGGTACTATGTATGCCTATTATCCTGATTATTTTTACTTCCATTCAGTCTCGAGTTGCGGGTCAGATCGCAGACGAGTTAACTTCGGATTATACGGAATCCCTCAATGTTGTTTATTTTCCTCAGCTAGGCAAGCCATGTTCATTATATATATTGAGTGTCATTAACAGAATGTCGCGGGCAGGATTTTTAACTTGTATACCGCTAAAAGAAGAATGGCAAACTCCGGAAGGGACGCATGTTCCAGAGCCGCCAAACGAAGAATTCACTTTCCAAGTCCGTTCTCTTCTTTTTTTGCCAGTGTCTTCCATTTACTAAATATTATCTATGCTTTCATGAACAGTTCTGCACCGAGTGGGTTTTATGCAGCTACTAAGTTATATCCAGCTGAGATCCAATGAATAGAAAGAGTGCATATTTCAAATCGCCCAAGATGCACGGTATTGTCTTTTATGATTGTTTGGTATGGTACAGTCTAGTTGACGTGTTCTCTACATTTCTTCAGATTTAGATCAACACATTGGAGATTTACACCCTGCCATCGTAGGTCAGTGAAAGGCTCATATGTCGATAGACGACCCAACTCACACTGCATCGGTAGACCGAGAAATTGAAATCATACAAGTCCTTGAAGAGAAAGTCGTGGTACATGACGAAATGGTGAAAAGCCTTTGTGACGTTTGTGCGGAATTAGATTGGTATACTTTATTGCAGTTCTTTGTATTACCATGATGTATGCTCATGAAATGTCTGGCAGCTTGTTATCCTTGTCCGAAGCTTCGCGAGAGTACGAATATACTAGGCCAAAAATGACAGAGGAAAATATCATCGATATTCAAGGTGGCAGGTATATTGACTCGGACGTCCTCTTCTATATTTTGTTGACATTTGATAATTAGGCATCCCCTACAAGAACGGGTTGTAGATACGTTTGTTCCAAATGACGTCTTTCTGGTCGGTGGGATGGGATCAATTGATGAGGATTCAGAAATATCGGAAGATGCTCAAAGTGTTATTGTCTGCACCGGAGCTAATGCATGCGGGAAGAGCGTGTATCTGAAGCAGGTATGAAAGCAAGTTATCTTTTCCCGTCTCGGTGTTGAAATTTACCGGGGTGCATAGACCGCATTGATAGTCTATATGGCTCAGGTATTATACTAACATTAATCTGATTTTAATACTCTTTCTAATGGCCGCGGCCGCTTTGCAGATCGGATGGTGAGGTGCTTCCTTTGCGATTATTGTGTCTATTCATTCCGGATCAGCTTCGTTCCGGCTGCATCTGCGACCCTTGGCATAGTTGATAAAAGTAAGTATTCTCCTTTTAATTACGACAGAGGACGCTTACTGTCTTTCAGTATTCACTCGAGTACAAACCAGGGAGTCTGTTTCCAGGGTGAGTGGCGATTAACCCATGTTTGGGATAGAATTTATATCTAATTCTTGGCGTGATAATTCTAGATGCAATCCGCGTTCATGATCGACTTGAATCAAGTGTCGTTTGCCCTCCGAAATATGACACCCCGATCATTGTTGATCCTTGATGAATTTGGAAAAGGAACGATATCTTCAGGTATGTTTAGGTGCTTTATTTAGCTTCCTACTCGCATTATATACTTCGATACTCTTATCTCTCGAATTACCTCACTATCCTACCCTTTTAGACGGAGCAGGACTATTCTGTGCCACTTTGACATATTGTCTTTCTCTTGGCTCATCTTGTCCGAAGGTTATCGCAGCAACGCACTTTCACGATGTCTTCCACGAGAATCTTCTGTCCCCGTCTTTGCCAATATTCTTCGTCCATATGGAGATTCTTTTGACAACAGAAAAAGGAAGAACCCTTCAAATCGATGGAGACGACGGCGACGACGATAATTCTGAAGGAAAACGGCTATTAGATCCAGGAGAATCAATCACATATCTATATAGGTTCTTCATCTGAATTGCTATCGTTATCTTTTGTGTAACTGATTAACGCCTCAAATTTTCATTCTACCATTCTGAAGGGTTGCCAAAGGCCTTTGTTTAGACTCTCATGCTGCAAAATGTGCGTTAGTTTTCGGCATTCCTCCTCGACTCGTACGACGGGCTCAGACTGTCAGCAATCTCCTCTCCGCTCATGCCGTGAATGATCTTTTGGACGAAGCTATGACTCCTGAAGAAGAGCAAGAACTGACCGATGCTGAAGCAGTGTGCAGGAAATTTCTTGAGTGGGATCTTAGTCCCGATGGGCAGAAAGACGACAAGGATGCGAGAACAAGGCTAAAAGTGGTTTTGGGAAGACAATGATGTCTATGCGCTGTAAGTACGAAAAATGTCGCTGATGCTTAATATAACTAGCATAAAGAATCGATGCGTGGTCGAGCGGTAGATCGGCTAAATATTCAGTCCTGGACAAATCTGATTATATTATAATTGGGAGTTCCTTATCTCAAGGATCTCCGATAAGCCCACGGGATACGATAGATAATACCACAGTCTCCATTCTATATCGGGCTTCGCCATCAATTGACCATCATGCCAACACTTCGAAAGAATCCTTGGTCAAGGCTTGTCCACCGGAACACTCTATCCTTCTCCTCATTCGAAGATCATTGAGTAGTATCTCATGACACTTTCAGGCAGTGAAGTGATATCGCCTCGCACTTGCTTCCTAGTGTTCTACTTACAAAGGGACTGACAGGACCATCGGATAGAAGCAATTTTTTCATTCATGGTTATCTAACCAGCTTGATCATTCTTTCGAAGATTTTTTTTAATCCCCAAGCTTCGTCCGAGTAGAAGAATTATGAGCACCTGCGCTTATAAAGTATTCTGAAACTTGTTCAAGAACCAACACCGACACTTTTGCACTGTACTTGAATCACTAGTACTTCACGTTATGGAAGATACAGCCATCAGCGAATTTATTACTGAACTTTATTATGTGTAAGTCATTTTACCCACATCTTTTTCGCTGACCATTAACTGTTGCCCTCTTGAACAGGAGGTCAGCTAGTTATGTTGGGATGGTGGCGACCGGTGAGCTATAACAAGTTCATCTCGCTGCAATTAAAACTGATGCACTGCTGGAAAGCCTTGATGATCTATGATGGTCTCTTGACCCTAAGCGACGAGGTTGTTCTCGTATGGGGAAAGGCGTTTGGAGTGGGATCCGCTTTGTATCTTGTAGCACGATATTGTACATCAATGACGTTGATCTTCGCTTTCGCGAACCAGGTTTTGGATCTGTCAGGAGCATCATTTGAGGTATAAAGTTTCTGGTTCTACCTTTCTTCACCTCAAACTTTATTATTATCCGAGCTGAGAATTTGCAAACCGAGCCCGACTTGACAGTGTACTAGAAAAGCTGCTTTGGATCCAGGCTTTCGTTTATGTTTTCAGTGTAATTGCCGGTAACTGTATGTACTAAGCCATTTTGTTTTCGGTTTTTTTTTTTTTTTTTTTCATGCTGTGGTATTTTAGCCGCGTTGATTGCCAGGACATATGCTGTGTCAAACAAGAATCGAATCGTAGGAGTTTGGGGGTACTCTTATTACTTGCATACGCTGGGCTTACCGTTGTACGTTTTTTTTGAGTTCCTGATGGTCGACCAGCTTTAAAACTGGGTAGATTCGTATCACTCTTGAAGCAAAACTATATCGTCCAATTTCATATTACACTCTGTAAGTCTCATTATCAATCACTATGATTTAAAAGTTCTTGATATCTGGCTAGAGGTACCGTCAAAGCGACAATATAATGGACCAGCTTACTAATTGATGTCTAGTATTCCTGGAGGGAATTCTTGGCTTAACGTTGGACACAATGGTCATGGAAATTACTGCCTATTTTGCCTGACGAGAAAGGAAAAGATTTTAGAACTTATTTGGAAATCGTAGACGGTCCCTAATTGAAAATTTCCTCCGACAAGGTTAGAGCGAATGTACCTGCAAAGTTCTTCTGGTAAATGATACTTGACAGGTGTCGTTCCGTTTCTGTCAGACAAAAAATCTATCTAGTCTTCTTTACATTCACTAAACAGTATTTTTATTCAGTATCATATCCGTTTGGTCCTTGGAAGTCAGTATTTGCACGAAGGTAGGCATCGGCTTAAATTTCAAACAGTATTTGAACTAATATATTACTAGGTTTTGAATGTATGTTGTCTTCCCTTTTTCCTTCATTAAAATACTCATTACCCAAGCTTTTGCTTGCTGCAATTGATGCACCCCTGGAACTCGTGTGCGTTGTGGTTATGCTCCTTCATGACTTCATTTGCTAACAACTTGTCGCAGTATCTCTACCATTCTCATTTGCCGATTCATCTTGAAGCTTCGAAAACTCAACGAACGTACCCAAACTGTTCCATCCGCGCATATAGAGTCAACCCGGTGTCCGAGGGCGCGTGAATCGCTTCCATGAGACTATTATCCAGGAATATGGGGATACTGGGATTCACGATGAATGAGAAAGTAGAGGAATGAGTGAAGGAGAGGAGCAGAGTATCGCCCCTAAACAGGTTCCTGCTAAGTAGGATAACATCCCGATTACAGATTTAATCTCTGCCAAATAAATGGCAGGTACGGCTACTCATTTCTTCTGTTGACAAGCATTGATTCGAGAACTTTGAACAACAGTAAGACACATCGAAATTGTTCCTCAGGTTTGGATTTCTATTTTCTTCTTCTTTCGAAACAAATTATTGAATTGCGTCATAGTATATATCTATTTTCTGAGGTTTACAAGTACCCAAACTCTATTTTATTTTGTTCCATGATCCAACACAGCCACCATCAATTAGATAAGATTAGATAATAAGCAGAGGCGCTTGTCATCTACTTTCATCCGTCTCCCTCGCATTGACTCTCTCCGCCTTACCTCACTATATATATATCTGACATCCCATATAATGCCTACGTTTCACCCTTTTCCAAGCCCCCAGATACCCGTCGCAGTCTCGCCACCAATGCCCGAATCTGTAGAAGCTGCAAAACGTATGGCAGCATACGCGGCAGTTGATAGACATATACACGCTGAGACAAGGTATATGCTGGATATAATATATTATCATGACTACCAAATCTGACCATATAGTAATAGGTTATCGGTATCGGCTCCGGTGAATACCTACTCTCAGCTTAAATGCATACGGCGTGCTACATAGCCTATTAATTCGGGCAGGTTCCACCGTACCCTATGTTGTTGACCGTATCGTCTCTCAAGGTCGTGAAGTCAACTCACGCCGTGTTTTCCTTTCCACTGGTCCGTTAATCTTCCAATGGTTGGGTATGCCCTCCTCACTGTTTTTCTACACAGACTCCCAATCCAAAGAACTCATTATCAAAGTCGGCCTTGCTTCTGGAGAAATAGAACAGTTTCTAGATATTGATGTTACCATTGATGGCTTCGATGAGTCCGTATCTAGCTCTGTTTTATCTCAGACGCTGCCTTTAAGTACTCATTCATTTGTCCTTGTTCACAGGGTGGACGAATTCTTGAACTGCATTAAGAGTGCGGGTGCATGTCATCTACGAGAAAAAGTACTCGCAGAGGCTGCGAAAACGTGAGTGGACTTTGGATTGTTATGCAGTAGTTTTGAGGTCTGTAGGTTCATTGTGGTTGCCAATTATCGCAAACATTCGAAAGTCCTAGGAACGACTGTGCGTTATTTTTTTGGTTTAATCCTTTATCTTGATCTTTTCTTACAGTACACCTCAGGCATACCTATTAAGGTTACACCATTTGCCTATATCAAGCTGCTACAGGAATTACGCAGTTTAGGATCTGTGCGTTCGCCGTTCATCTAATGCATGTTGTAAGGACTCTTTCTAACTATGTCTCGTAGCCAGCTACGAATGACAATTAATAAGGCTGGTCCTGCCGTGTCTGACAATGGCAATTCTGTCATCAATGCGCCATTCCCTCCGGAAGAACTGAAACAACCTCACTTCTATACTGAACTAGACACTCAATAATAAATTTATCCAGCTACTAAAGAAAATTAAGATGCTGGCAGCTGTAGTGGACGTTGGACTTTCTGTGGGATGGCGAAAGCTGCGTACTTTGGCAACGAGGTGCGATCATTTATCATTCATAGATTATCTTATGTGAATGCTGAATACAGCTACCAGGATGGTTCTGTATCAATACATCACCCGGATGGAACGTCAGAATCGTTGAAAAGTGATATCCATGCACAGAATTCCGAGGAAAAAAGTGACTCCAAATAAACATAGGTGACTAGGGACTTACCACTAGGGTGTAAGGATTTCGAGTCTGTAGATCACGCACCGTGTTGCAAATCTGATTTAGACCATTGCATATATATTATTATTGGGTATAATTGGTTACACTCTGGGATTCAGAACAATAGTTTCACCACAACACGTATGTGTTAAGAAACGGACGATTGATACGATATCCATCAAATGATATCACAAAAGGAAAATAAACTGACATGAAAATGTATATGCGGTCGTGCAGAAGTGCTTACACTATGCTTTGACATTTACTAAAGTTCGCTCGAGCCTTGGTAACCAGACAGGTGAATCCACATTCAGTTTGATAGGGGCTTCAAGGCCGCCATCACTGATCCCTTCAACGACAGCTGCATGCTTGACTGCTATCATGAATTCTTCAAGTTCCTCTTTAGTTTCATCGCTTCCTACATTGCTTTGAGCAGTTCTCGGACCCGAGGAAATCCGTAATTTAGTGAAGAACGGATGTATATCACCGTCAGATAAAAGGCTTGAAGAGGCGAATTTAACATTTTTAAATCCTTCTGGACCAAGGCGACCGAGTGAACGGATCCATTGACCAATGCCAGCCAGTGAGACTCGAACTTCCCAAGATCCACCCTCCTAAAAATATAGATAAGACAATTGCCAGATATCCAGAATTAGATGATATGTACTGTGAACGTCTTGCAAAGAGCAGACATGATGCCGAATGCGAGAAGGTATCCTGCTGCGTGGTCCAGAGCCTGAACAGGGAAGGGTTTCGGAGTAACATTGTCTTCGGTGGTACCCTTAAATAAGGAAAATGCGAGAGATTCATCGTGGTTAAACCCGGTAGCTGTCTGTGTAAGGGAGTCGAACTTTTGGAAAGATCAATCGTCACGATCTAGTAAGTTGAATATAAAAATACTTACTCCTCTCCTGTCCTTCAAAGGACCTTCCCAACCCCATGCACAGAGACTAGCATATATAATTCCCGGGCGTAACCTTGCAAGTTCAGTGGGACCGAAGCCTTTCTCTTGTAGTCCGTTTGGCCTATAACCCTGCAAGAAAACATTGGCTTCTTTAATTAGATTAAGGAAAGTTTGTCGATCGTTGTCAGATGTTAAATCGAGCTGCGTTGTTCGCTTTCCGCGAGAGGTATCTGGGTCTAGGTTAGGGAGTGAGGGTAGGTTCGGAGACGTAATCCATAAATCATCAGCTCCGTGAGCTAAATCAGAAACGAATTATTCGGATGTATTTGATAATCATTAAAGATCTGGAAATACCTGCCAGTGTCCGACCACATACCGGTCCAGCAATAACTCGAGTCAGATCAAGAACTCTGAAACCTTGAAGGAGCCTTGCATCATGCGGATGAGAAATAGGGTTTCTCTTGGGAGAATCCCCGATTTTGATCAATTGCACAGGAAGCGTGTTCTTGAGAGCCTTAGCGTGAGGATGGTTATCCCATTCTTCGAAAGAACGGAAAGCAGTTGCACACATTCCTCGAGCAGCCGTTTCGTCCTCGAATTTCTTCGAATCCCAATGAAGTAATGCTTCTTCTACATCTCGCTGAGAAGCTCCAGATTTGAGACCTAATATCGACAATATTCCCGCTTTATGACTGATGGGAAGTTAGCAGACAGAAATTTATAAAGAAAGAACACAGTAATTACTGAGGAAAAACAGTATGAATCCTCACAAAAGAGTTACCTTTAGTAGGATACACTCCAGAAAGTTCATCCCATATGCCGGCTGTTGGCTTTCCGTTTATCGCATAGACTTGCTCGCTGGCTGAAGACAACGATTTATAAGTACAATTGAACCAGAATATGAAATTAAAGTGAGGCCTACCGAATTCTACAGCCGCATGTTGAGCATCCACGGTGACTTTCTTTATCTTATCGCCAGTATTTAAAGAATGCAGGTACGATGCGGCAAGTCCAGAGGCAGCAATTGATGCCTACGGAATACTATCTTAAGTGGTGAGATCGAAATAGAATTGATAGCATACCTGAGCAGTAACTCCAAGGTTGAAGGAAGAAGGTAAAGTCGAAGAAGGATCACCTGTAAGCTGTAGATTCTCTACTATATCCCCAGGTAAACCGACCGAATCCCACAGGTTTTGTACGACTCTATGAGCCATCAATCCTATCAGGTTAGAGGATAAAGCTCAATGATCAGTGCGAAGCGATGCAGAGGGCGACAAACAAGTCGCTGCCAGCGATAGATGTAAACAAAACGAACCTTATTTGTCAGTCATTTTTAGCTTGCAGCATTCCGGCCTACAAGGCTCACATGACGGCCGGGACAGGGAGTACCGGGCTCATCGTACTCAACAATAACATATGGACAGTGGGAACTCACCTCACAATCTCAGTGTCGGACAGTGAAAGCACCAGACAGACTCAGCAGAGCTTACTGTGCACAGTGCACACCCAACTTCGAAAGCTATCCAGCAAGCATCAGTAACATCACAGAACCCCATGGTCTCCAGGAAACCATGAGATAAATCATATAGAGCCTTAGTTCGAGTACGTGGCGGAAATTGTACTTGCCAAATGCAAGGAAGTATACGTACAAGAATGAAATACACCGGGGAAGTAAATGAGTGTGACATCGTGACGGTCGTGACCCGCGCTGAATTGGGTGGATCGCATCTTGAGAACTGCAGGCTGCAGCAAGGCCCCAGGAAGTGGTCTTCAGACTATTCTTGGTCGAGCTGCCAGATGCCAATCGCCATTTCTACCACCGAAACTATTCCCCGGCGTTCCGGGGATGATTATTCAATAAACAGTGCAAGCACTCCTACCCGCACACGCATGGTCGAAACTATCGACGGCTATGACTTTCCAGACCTCAACGACAAGGAGCCTCAGCAGCAGGTATGTGCTTATGGAATTCGTATCTCTCCACGCTAATGAAATTGCTTCAAGATTGAGATTCTCGTCCATGCACTCGAGGTCGAAAACAGGATTAAGGATGGTGCCGAGAACCTGCTCGAGTTGAACCGCAATGTTCGTATTCTCATTTCACGCGATATATGTTCAAGCTAATTTGTACCAGGACTTACAAGAGAACCTGAGGAAACGCGTTCAAACCGAGCTATTAGCCGCGAGGAAGAAGATCGAGGCAATTACGAAGAAGTTGGAGGAAGTGCGAGCTTTAAGTTGGTCATTTGCACATATTGCATATGTTCTTGGCTAATCTGCAACTTAGCCCGAGGATTACGCAAGAAGCCCGTAAACTTTGGAGGAAGTGGCTCGTCAGGTTCCTCAACAAGGTGGAAAGGCTTCCCGACGTTAACTTCGAAGAAGTCCAGAGAGGATCTTACTGATAAAGGTATGGCTCTGTCTTATTATTGCTATACCTTTATCTTATAACACTCTCGAAGATAACTTCCGGACTGCTATGACCCTAGCCACCAGCCAGGTTGCGCAGTTAGTCGTCCACGCTCGAAACGACAGCGGTCCCGGCTCTTCATCAGGTTCTGGACACTTCAGCGATGAAGACATCAATAAATCTCGCATTGATGCTATGAACACTCTCGTTTCTGCTCTGAAGGGAAACGCGCGCGTGCGATACGAGATTGATACGAATGAGCTAATGAAGGCGTAGGTCTATTTGACTTTTACCCTTTTATCGTAGTATTAATGTATCTTGTAGTATTCTTCCAGCTTTATCAGATCGTGCATCGAAAGAGTGCCGGGCAGCTGCGTATCGGCTCTTACGATACACCCTTGTAGCAGAGAACTTCCACGAGTTCGAACTGGATTGGTACATAGTCCGGTATGTGGCGTTGCTTCGAGTGTCTGAGCCATGTACTAAAACTTCTTATCACAATAGTACACTAGTAAGAGATAGCAAACACCATGTCGAAAAGGAGCAAGCCATTCTGCTCATTCGCGCGTTGGTGAACGGCGGTAGCAACCTCGATCGTCGTCCAGCTACGGCAGGTGGTCGTGTTCCTGTTTCTGAGCCAATCATGCGGGCCATGATTGCCATTGCGGAACAACCAGAGGAGCCATTCCGTGGCATTTGCCTTGTTACCTTGACGGAAATTCGTACGTGTAACACCTTCAATATATCTTTTGTATTACTGAACGCCACGTAGTGCTCGTTGACACGGAACTCGTGTATCGAACTGGGGGAATTAGGGTACTAATTCAGGCCATATCGGATGGTCCGCCAGAATTAGGACCGCTGTTTGCCAGTGCATTTCTATTTATTATTGACTCGCCAAAGACTCGAATATATTTGCAGCCCGACGTCGATTTAGAGGTAGGATATTGAGGTGCATATTCTAAAATGGAAATTAATACAATATATTTTCTAGAACGCCCTTGCAGGAATTACTGATGCCTATGGCAAGGGCGAGGATCATGTTGAGACAATGAAGCAGTGTTGCAAAATCATTCAGGTGCTACTGCGAAGTTGGAGCGGTATGTCTAATTCCGACTATATGTATGTCAAGTTGACAATTGTCTATATAGGGTTGATGTATTTGTGCATGAACGAAATGAGGGCTATTCGCGCCACAGTTGATACCCTGAGAATACCTTCCTTACAAAGACGAGTGAGCATCAGTAACAATATTCGACCTCAAAGATACTAAATGTAGTCATAGGATGTCATTTTAGACATGTTTTTTGATCTTCTGAATATCAAGACCCCGGACTGGTATAATACATTCATTTCCGGTCGTCGATTGACGTGTAAGGCTGCTCGATGCACGATTCGCCCTTCATCACTACTAATAAATTGCTTTCTGCAGTGTATGTAGGAGGAAAACCAAATCCACTACATTCGAATATTCAAGAACCTCCGCCTAAACCGCCTGAAAGAATAGGTCTTACCGATCAGTACATAGGACTCTTGCTGTTAGTCCTCGTTAAGGCAGGATTAGTCGACGTACGCATGCCTTATCTGCAATTTCCTGAGGGCTCTTTGTATTGATAATGTTTATTGCATCAGGCTTTGACCGGTATTCTTCAAGAACCTGAGGTTGATCCAGGTCTATCTCGTAAAGCAACACTTTTACTGGGAGAAATCCTTGATATTGCCAATAGAGTATTACCGTCCTCCACTGCAGCACAGATACAGGTGCGATTGAGATGAGCACCCTCTGATGTCCGATTGACTCAGTTTATTGTAGAGTCTGCCCGGATTGTTCAGTTTGGCAGCTGATTATTCCAGCGGTACTCATCGAATTACTGGAACGACTGCATTTTCCTCCCTTGATAGTTTCAATCGAAATAAATCAAGGCTCGAATTCGCTACGCATAAAGATGGGCGACCAAGGTGAGGGTATATTTCTGCGCTTATTGCAGCTATGACTTACGTCTATCCAGAGCGAATTCCGTTGAAGAATCGGTTCGGAGGGGGCAGCGCCAAGTTGAACAGAATAAAATCAATCTTGGAATGCAGATCGACGACAAGGCCTTCCAGAATTTGCTTATCGAGACACAGGTATGAACATGAGAAAAGTTCAGGTTTCCATGTGGAGTTGACGGGTTCGCAATTCACAGGTTACGCTAACCAAGGATGAGACGAAATGGAACTTCAATATCTTAGTTGAACTCCTCGAAGGTCCATTACTGAGTCAGAAACGGCAGGAGGAAGCCTTTAAGGTCCACAAGTGGGGAAGAAGATTGATGGCTTTCTTTCATCCGTTTAGTCACCGTTTCTCGGATTTGCCAAATACGAAGGCTAGTACCTGCAGTTCTTGTGTCCGTCGTATACTTATCTCTAATGCAGGCTAACCGTCGCTGGGTTCGTTTCGGATGTACTTTGTTGACGACTCTTATCAAGCACCCGGAGGGACGGAAATCCCTTAGCGATGATCCTTTCTTAGGACAGATTGTGGATTGCTTTGCTCAATTAGACCCAGTAAGCTTAATGGTACACTGCCAGTCTCGTGGATTACTGAAAAATATATTGTAGTCAAACGGCAAACCATCCTCAGATCCGATTTTCTCAAGGAAGCGAATCGAATCGACCTTGACATATGCATATTTGGAGATGCTCGGTGTGTTGAGCAAATACCCTGAAGGCGTAGAGTAAGCTACCTTGTCATTCTTCCACTTCTCCTCCTTACCGGTTACTAGGTTAATGGAGCGATTCCGCGTCTTCACTGCTCTATACCACTTGAGCGAATTACGAGGTCGTGACGATCTAATCAAGGGTATTATCCAGAATATCGACTACTCAACGTATGAGCTTCACCCTTTGCTTTATCCATATACTAATGCCAAAACAGGGATGGTCATGCTAGAGTTGTACTTGCCAAAGCGTTAACATCTCGCTATACCGTAGGTTTACTTTTCGTTTACTGAGTATATATGCTGATAGCTGATCTCGTGGATTAGGACATACGGGTATACGCCACGGAGTTCTTAGGACAGTTAATACAAGCGTCGCCTAAAGCAAGCCACTGGGCAATGCGATTCCTTTTGACGCAGTTGTACGACCCTTCTGCTGATGTTCGCGAACTTGTCGTACATATACTGGAAGACGCATGTGAATCTCCAGAGATCCTTGAATTGGCAGTCCAAATGCAACCGAATTTGGATCATCTGGGTGATATTGGTGAATCATTATTGCTCAAGTACGCAATTCTATGATTTCGTTACGCTAGTGGCTGATATTCACTGTGGCGCAGATTTATGTCTACCAATGTTGGATTCCAGTATCTGTACGATTCCGACTATATTGAGTCAGAGATGGATGCTTGGTTCCATGTGAGTCATATCAGAGCCAAATTCTATGAAACAGTTTAGTTATTAATCCGTCGTAGGAACGCAATTCACATTACGTCGTCCAGATTGAAGTTTATCTAGCAAAGGCCTTCAGTCCAAACGGATTAGATGACGATGATTTACTGTACGGTTACTTCTGACTCGCGACATCTTTATTTGAATCTCACAGTTCTATATAGCGCGTTCGAAGGGACTGTCCCACCTCACTTCTATGGAGCCATGGCAAAGACGGAACTGGGATGTCAGGTTCTTACTGAAAGAGGTCACCTCGCGGAGTTTGCCCACTTTATTCGTCAACATGGGTTTGAAAGCGAGGATCTCGATCTCATTTCGAAATTAAAGAGCGTTCTTTGGGCAGTGGTAAGAGATTTGATACAGGAGGTAGACCATATTATTGATTTCTCTATAGGGTAATATTGGAGCCACAGAACGCGGATTACCCTTCTTGGAGGAGGAAGAATTAATACCTACTATTACGGAGATCGCGAGGGAATCACCTGTACTATCCGTGAGAGGGTATGTATCTGCTTTTATCCCGTAGCGAACTTTGGTCTGATGTTGACACAGCACCTGCTTCTTCGTTCTCGGTCTTCTGTCCTCCACCGTCCTTGGAGCTGAGTTATTGGATGATTATGGTTGGGGGGTGAAGACAACCAACCTTGGGATATCTATCGGTGTCGCCATCCCAAGCAGCGTGGAAGAGTTTGTCGCTGTAAGTAGGATTCTTTTTAAGTGCATTCAAGGATCTAATCTTGAAATATTAGATTCCTGCGTGGACAACTCCTACCATGCGTGGAGCTGAAAATAACCTTCATCCTCCAACGGACCCCCTGGAGTTGGATGTTCTTACGGCTATCTACAATCTTGGGAATAATGTTATAGCCAACGCGGCATCCCGTACGCTCGTTCGGTAAGCGTTTCGTAACTTATTTGCAGCAGTTTTTTTAATGAATATTGTAGTTTGAAGGGACGGCCGGAATCCAAACACGTGTTCTCTTCGGTCCCCTTGTTCTACCGAGCATTGCATACCATTTCAAGCCAGAGATATCGGCTTGCTGTTCGCCGGTATATTCTGGAGCTATTCGATATCACCCTGAACGCAGAAACTGTTCGAGAATTGAGGGAATATGGCAATACCATCCTCTCGCAACCCATGTCAAATAGACGAGAGAAAGGAGAAAGGCCACTTACGATGATTCGCACAGTTGAGAAGTATGAAGACGGAGAGGTAAGAGTACAGTGTTACATCAGTATTTCAAATGCTTATCTCTGTTCTAGGCCGAGCTCGACATCGATGATGGTCATGACTCTGAAATGAACCAACCTCCTAAAGATCACGAACTGATGAGTATCAAAACTACACCCTTGCACAAACTGGTCGGTTTTGATGCATAAACTGGAACTTATCTCGGCAGTCTATTCTCTTAGAACTCTCAGCGCTCAGCATTGGGGTTTCTGCTATCCATTTTTGCTTTCATTGTCCTCGCTCTAGTTGCATATACCTAACGCATCCTCATTCTGCATCGCAACTCGCATTGTACTTAGGCATTGTTTGTATTATTACTCGGACATGTATTACGGATTTTATGATATATGTTGGATTTATTATGCATTAATATTTGTATGCATGCGAACTGGCGTACTCTAGAGTCAAAGACTTTGATCCCTTAACGGAACCAGTTTTGGCCGTGGGAACATTCTAGCAGCTGTACAGTCACACCACTTTCCCACACCTTTCGTTGTACTAACTCCGCTCTCCACCTCCTCAAGACCTCAACGCGCCATGGGTACGAGAATTTGTGTATTTCGTTGGTCGTAGGCGGATTTGCTGATATGCTGGTCTTTTAGTTCGCTACGCTTCGGCCCACCTTGCATCAAACCCGGAGAAGAGTGAGTGAGACGATGTTTATGGCGTCAGACTGTAACTTACGCTGTTTTTCTAGGTGCTCGCGCCAGGGGCGAGTATGTCAGGACTCATTTCAAAAACATGCGCGAAGTCGCTGCTGCCGTTAGTGGTATGTCTTAATAATGGGTTTACGAAGAGTTCAATCTTGACGGACCATCCAGGCATGAAGTTGGCGAAAGCTTATACCTACCTTGGTGACGTTCAGGAGCACAAGCGCGCTATTCCTTTCCGTCGGTTCAATGGCGGTGTTGGACGTACTGGTCAGGCTAAGGAGTTCAAGGCTGTCCAAGGTGCGTGTTTTTGTGTTAAATCCTCCACCTTTTTAACATAGTAAAATCAAGGTCGCTGGCCCGAAAAGTCTGTGAAGTACTTGCTTCGCCTCCTTAAGAATGCCGAATCGAATGCGGATGCGAAAAGTATGGATGTTGACGAATTACTCATTAAGAATATCGTTGTCCAGCAAGCACCCGTACGTCGTTGAACTAACCTTGTGTTATCAAAGTCAATATGCTAATTTCTTGTGATTGTAGAAAACCCGCCGTCGTACTTACCGTGCCCATGGTCGTATCAACCCTTACCAAGGATCTCCATGCCACATTGAGGTAATGCATCTATTGATCCCAACGGAACAGCTGTTAATTCATTTGCAATAGATCATTTTAACGAACCCTGAGGAGGAAGTTGAGCGCAGCAAGGACAAGGATGAGACCAAGAAGATTGGGAACAGACGGCAACTGGCAAGGTTGCGCATTGAGGCTTCCCGTGCATAGGCTCTAATTCACCATGTTCTATGTCCATTATCTCTTCACGTTATATGTGCCTATGTACCGCCAGGTCGCTTATGACATCAAAATCCTATGACTCGAGTCTTTTCCTCGTTGCAAATCGGTGCCATGAACATAGAACGAAACTAAATTCGAGTCTTTCTAAGGATTTAAATAAAAATGCAGGCTCAAAATTGAGTACCACTAATATTTGTGTAATTGACGATGACAGACTCCAAACCCCTGCAATGAATACTAAAATGAAATTTTCAGTTTAGAAAGCTTTGAAAATCATTAAAGGAGGGATTTCGTACCTGAAAGTCTCTTAGATCTTCCTTAAACATCAATTTCTCGGCTTTGATATGTGTAGGTTGTGTAGGTGGTATCCGGGGTAACCGTGACCTTTTGAATAAACGCCAGCTTATCTTTACCATCGAATATTCTGAGGCAAACACATTAGCATATTGAACGACATAACCTGTGAGGATTCTTACGCGGCTGTCTCTTCTAATGTGCGCTATTGGGAACACTTCAGGACACTAAACGTTATAGGTTCTTGAATGACTCACCCCTTTTGTCTAAGGAGAAATATCTTCAATAAATGCAGTCCAGTCGCATAAAATATTTGTGGAGATCCTTACCTCAACGACATAGCGTATCACGAAAATAAGCTCAAACGCGAGCCAGACACAAAATACGATCTGTGTAAGAGTTCGGTGTCTGTTCAGTGTTATGCAGCTCCTTCGTCTTGTGTGCTCACATAATACTTCCAGGCAATTCTGTCATTGGAGTTAGTAGGGAAATAATCCGTAACTGAGAGACAAACGTCACCTTTCTAATGCTATAGGATTTGCATATCTAGAATTGCTTTATGAGTCTACACAGCTTTCCTTGTTCTGAAACGACGACATACTGGTTGAAAATGAATGAGACGGATATCGCAAAGTAATAGACGGTGATGCCCTTTGCACGAAGAGCATATGGCATAATCTCGACTGTATAGCTGTAGAGATGATAATAATTCGAGCATGAGTACATCTACATACGTTGGCATTACATGCACTTACGCTCCAACTAAGGGAGAATACGCGATCTATAATAGGCATATATTGCGTCGTGACACTTTCCTGAGGAGTAAAGAGGAAAGACATACGTCATACGCCGCATAGAATAGGACTGGAAAGGAATACATCTCAGTTTAAATCATTGTGGAGAAAACAGGACGCTTACAGATAAAGGCTACGACAGCGTGGGCCTGGCTTTTAGCACCGTCTTGAGCATACAAAGAAGAAAAAATCGTCTGTAAGGTGAATGTCACCAGCATTCCTTTTGAACGTGTCAGAAAAAAAAGGCAAGCAAAGATCTCCGAATATGACCTACCAGCAGTCGATGTTATGAAAAGTTTACGTCTTCCTATTTTGTCAACAAGGCAGGCCGCGCCAACAGCCATAAGGACATTTTCCGTAGAAAGGAGGGCATTGACTAGAAGCTGGGTGAAAGGATCCGTAACTTTCCGAAGTTGTTAGTATATCTTCATATTACCTTTAGGAATTTCTGTACTTACTTCCAATTGTTTGAAACACCGGATTCAGATCTGTAGTAATATTGACGGAATGAGCGTCCAGTTGACGACGGAGAATAAAACAAACAAAACATACAATACGCGACCAAACCATTTCCGCTCCACTGTGCGAATATGTTGTCAGGAAAATGCTTGTAAAAAAAACAGGAATGCCTACCTGACTGAAAAATGCCAGTGCTACAATAACCATCATTCGACGGCGGTTGCCCGGTGTGCTAATAAGGTCTTTCCAACCGACGGAGCTGTCTTGCTTGATAGACGTCTGAATCTGTCGATATTCATATTGTACTAGAGGGTCGTGCCTATACAAATAATAGTCAATAAAGTGTAGATGAAAAACATAAGTAATTAAAGAATTACACGTCTCCTTGGGCATGATAATAGGCCAATGTCTTTAGAGCTTCCTCTTCTCTGTAAAAAAGTTAAGCGATCCGGAAATTATGCTGGTTGTTTGTATACTCACCTTCCCTTACTCACAAGCCATCGGGGACTTTCAGGACCAAGAAACACGAATAGTATCTGTATGAAAGGAGCTGCGGCTTGAACTGCGGAGGGAATGCGCCAGGCCCAGGAATTAGGAATCCGGAAACTACCAAAAGTCTAAAGGTACAATATAAGACTAAAGATTACGGGGAAGGTCATAGAGTCTTAAAAAAACAATTACTCACGGTCCATGCAGCTCTAAATGACAACATTATAGTGAGAATAAAGTAAGAGAATAGATGTAAAGACTGACAAAACGGCACCTCCTTGCCTACCCGGAAAGAAATGTTAGAGAATGCACTCATTAGAACTAAGTGGTACATACCATAAAGCACTAAAACTTGAGGTTAACGCAGCACGCTGTGTTGGATATGCTATCTCTGTAATAAGCATCTACATGTTTGATTCCTGTTAGAGAAAAAAACGTCGCATTCAAGCAGGTTCGAATGACGTACTGGAGCTGAATTGGTGGCGAAGGCAGAGCCGCATCCAACTATAAACTGTCAACATCAAAGAACATCGTGTAGATAATGAAAAATACTCACTCATGAACCTGGAAAATTCATTTATTATCATCCTACAGAGGAAACCTTTACAGCCGTCACTCACCTTGCCCCAATAAAAGTTCCAACATTGTGACTAGCAGCCTGTAAAATAGCACCAACCACCATAATTGTAGCACCAGTGAAGATTGCAACTCGCCTCCCCATTCCATCTGCTAAGTAAGGAACGAATGGAAGAGCGGCAAGTCCCCCTACTCGTTGAATTATTGCGAGAAGGGCAAGCTTTTAAATAGTCAGCCTGGAGCGTATATCCAAATAGATAAATATCTCGCTTGCCTTACTGCCTCTAGGGGTGTTAAAGGCCTCTTCCCATTGCGATAAGGATTGCAAGCCGTCTGGGGAAGGAGGTTAACAACTAGCCATGGGTGATGGGTCATTCGTGATCGATTGACATACTCATCATGCTTCCTATATTTGAAAATGAATGTTATACAAGTTGGCAATATAAGTACAACAATTCATACCATCATATCCATCGGCAAAGTTGGAAAGTAGACTAGAAGAGAATTGAGGATGCATATTTTTGTTCGCTTTTTATGGCTTGTAAGTACTTACAGCATCATTATATACAGATTGAGCAGAATGCGCCGCTTTTGAGTATACCATGGCCTACGCTTTGGGTCGTTAACCAGAGAAGCATACGTAGGTGCTTGTTGCTCAGTCTTGACGACTTCGACCTTTTCATGATCGGAAGTTGACATGCTGCCCACTCGGTTCTGACTGTAGCTCTGCCTCAGGATTACCTGAAATCGACGTCAATCGCCTCCCTTATATATGTAAACATGCTCTTTCTATCTTTATGAAGTGAGCTTACCGTGACAGCTGGCTTAGATGAGGACGGGACAGTTAATCGCCGTGGGTCTTTATGAATTGTAAGCCACTGCGAACCTTTGCCAGTAAACTTCTTCAGGAGGTGGCCCCGGTATAATCACACGACTCCATACGGTTCTATTCTTGACATACTTACCGAATTACATTCTCATGATGTGGTGCTTATTCAAACTGCATATTCGGAATAACGGTGGTTAATCTTTGGGCCCTTTAACCGGGCCCTACAAGTGGAGAGAAATGGAGAAGGTTTTGGAAAGATTATAGACAAATATACAAATGTGCATTTTGCGTTAGCCTAAAGATATATAAACAGAGAAAATTGAGAGAAAGTACAGACTATGTTGGTGCGATCATGTTGCCTAATTCCTCCATCCACCAGCACTCGATATACATGAAGTCGCAGGTAAGCTTCGCAACATCTAGCCCTGTCATATTTCCGTCGGACGAGATAGCAGCCGATTTCTGATAGGGAAAGCGAAGGAAACCCGGCTGGTCTATCTTACGGCACCGGCTTATCTGTGAATCGATGCTGAATAATCCTGCAAATTAAGAGAATAATGACCCTTCGGCATGGCTCTAATAGGACGACGGTTCCGGTTCATCGAATAATGGTTGATCATTTATCCAGCGAGTACGCTACCAGGAGGACCAAAGAGAAACCGAGTTGTTCCTTGGTTGTTTCCTAACCCAGCGAAGTCTGAGGACAACTTAGCGCCATCTTGAATATCTCTCCCGCCGAATCCACCTATAACCCCATAGGTAGCCATTTGATGCCTTCTGCGCTCGCGGGGAACATCATTTTCTCTCATGAAGATTTTCAGTCGCGTCAACTGGTCTGGAGTGCAAGGTATTGAAGGCGATGGTAAACCCGGGGTTTGTTGAGGAGGAAGAGGATGTGGATGTCCATATGGTGATGGCGATTGGGGCGTACTAGGCGAGGTATGGGCACTAGACGATGAACTAGATTCGTGCATGAGGAGATCCATGATCATATGAGCAATTTCTGTTAAAGATAGGGATGAGAAAATAAATTAACTGAAAGCTTATAACAAACTAACCTTGAAGGTCTTCCAGGCGAATATGAAAACGCTTCTCCCAATCTCCAGGCTTTCCAAGAAATTCTGCAACCTCAGCACTAGTACGGCTGTTTGAGGTCGTTTCTTCCGAATTTCCAGAATATTCGAAGGAGAGTAGTAATCCCGAGAGGTATATCGATGCGACAGCAACACTATGGGGAGGGTATAATAAGGGTGCCATGGTGCGGTAGCTGTCAGTTGCGAGACGCCATGCCAAATTGATCAAATGCTTGGAAGCTGATAATATTCTTAAAGAAATCCTTTTAGCAATATGTCGATAGAAACACATACCTCCCACGGCGCGTCCCAGCTTGATGATATACGGAAATGACATCCGAGAAGTGAAATTGAAACATATCATCTCCAGTATCAGGCGTTCAATCGCAATAAGCCGCTGACGGTCTTGTTCGACTTTCTGCATAAGAAGGTCAAATAAAAATAACGGTACGACATCATCCAAAGCTCACTTCTGGGTCCATGACAACATCACCACCAGCCACTTTAGATTTCGCCGCCAATTCAGGAAAACGAACGACATAGGATACCATCAATAGATCTTGAGGCTTTTTGAGAGTATCATGCATTTTGCTGGAGACATATAATGCAGCCAGCGTCACATCCTGCAAATAAAGCAGTGAGTAATACGTCCATTTGGTTACTGTGCGTAGACGACGGACATAGAGATTGAAATCCTTGCGAGGAAAGTACAAATGAAACCGATGATACAGGTTTTGAGCTGTAGCAATTGTTCGCCGAGGACTGACAGATACTCAGAGTCCTACACGTACAAGAGATCGAAAGTACTCACAAGCCAGTTCTGCCACTAACTGCTTCGATGAAGGCACATGCTTGCTGCCTTTGCTTCTCTTCTTGGCTTGTGGATAGCTTTCCTCGTTGTTTAGTAGATAAAGCCTCGACTTCCTGAGGCGTAAAATACGGGTGGTGGTTCTTCGTTTTGAAAGCAGGCGTAGGTTCGCGTTCCATGTTCGTGGCAGAGTTACGCGTCGACTAAGCGCCCATAATCATGATATCATAAGTCGGAGGAGGATAATAATCAGAGTTAAATGCCATAATACAGGATTTGAAAGATACAGGAAGTTATATGATGTGGATAATATGCGTATGTTATACTACATAAAAATAAATTTTCCAACGCAGAGTAAATGCAGCCAGGAAACTTAGGAAACTATTTGACTGAATGTCCAGGCAAGAAATCGACAAAAAATTGTGAGATATTCGTGGGTATATGCGACTGACTCTCGTTCCATAACTTTGTGAGGAGAGGAAAGATGATACGCCGAGTAGGACTGATCTTTGGAGGTATGATCATGCCGCCGCCAACTCCCCGAAGATGCCATGAATCAACTTGGCACATAAAGTCATTAATTCTAAGATAAAATAGAAAAAAAGCGAACCACTCACCCATACACTGACCAAGAACTATGATTGAAAAGTAGACCCACAATCTTCCGGGTAGCCCGCCTACTCTGCGACCGGTTACTTTCCTGAATACGCGTTCGCCAAGGACAAAGACTGCATGCATAAAAAAGAAGATTGGGGGATGCCAATTAAGTCCTCTTCCCAATGCATATGCGGCGAGTTCGTGGAACAGTCCAGAACCAATGAAGGTTCCAAAGAGCATCCCTACATTCTTGCCACGTCCCAATAACTGTCCTATCCATTTGCCAGGAAACCCGCCTAATATCATGAAGGTCCGCCTAAGAGACTGATGCCACCTGTAGGCCCAGTATTCATTTAACGAGTTGGCATACCATGGTTTATCGAACACAGGCGGCCAAGCTGTCGGAGAATGGGAAAGGACGGCAACAGCAAACAAAGTTATGAGGGAATATACCATCTCAAACCCAGCCGCAATTCCACAGCCTGTAGCTACATGGATGGCGGTGGAGAGAAGATATCTCTTGGGCCAGGGCAAGGACGGCATGAAAATAGAACCACCTAAGGGAGTTCGCAGAGGTGGCGTCAATTTCATGAATAAATCCAAGAGATCAAGGGTGAGAAACGCTGTTAGAGCTTGTTTTAGGGTGGCCCACAGAAAAGGGCCTTTCTCCAGTGGTCGTGTTTCCGGAGGAATCATAACACCGCGGCCATATTCAAATCCTATCCCTCTCATTGAGCATAGCACTTCAAATGCATCTGATACAGGTTTGGCAAAAAAGACTCCTAGTGGACGATGTGCAAGGATGGGGTCAGGAGGTGCCTTCGTAGGGGTCGAACCTGTGGCAATGGCAGGTACGTCACTTTGTCCCGGTATTTTCTCGTCTATCTTGCTGAGACCGTTAGGTATCAAGCCGTATTCCAGCACCCTTGCTATTGCTGCTAGAGTAAAGACGCCTGATGGGTGTATCAGCCACAACCTTGGCAATGAGAATGAATATTCACCAACCATTACCGAAGTTATAAGTGCTAAAGCTTGGGTTCTCCCAGACATAGGAGAATCCTGTCCGAATTAAGAGCACGAGGGCGAAAGGCAATAAACTCAGTCGAAGAAGGTAGGTATTTGGTCTTCTAACAAGATACGCCATTAATAATACCACAGGCATTGGCAGAAGCAGTCGCTGCCAATTTTGCCCAGTAAGAGGGATTCTATCTTCCGGTTTGGGGATAATACTGCGAAAAGCAGAATGAATGTAGTAATAGACACTGCAAGTTGTGTTACTGTTGGAGCATGAAGGGTCCCCTTGCAAGCAGGACGTACTTGGGAGATGTTTCCGTATCCATATTCCACGAGGTATTGCAGGGATTAAAACCAGATAACCTTAGAGTACCCACACAGCACACCTATGTTGAGAAAGACTGACAGAACAGCACAAGACGTAGATCGGCAATGCGTATACCTGACGCGTAATTATCTAAGAGTCCCTGCGTAAGCGCCTTGCCATTTGCGGATATCTATACTTGGTCTTGCGAAATACTGTCCACGAATTTTCCAATAAACGTGTTTTCTATATCGCGTTGTTGAATATAGAGCATCCGTAAGTCAACTATTGAACTTCTCTCTAAATTTCGCCAACATGATTGCAGGTACTTAGCTCATGGACACCACCGGATCTCAACCTGAGGCTTCACAACGATCAGTGAGCCATACTGTCGCGGAATCGCCTGCTCAAGCTCGCGAAGCGTATGCGAAAACAAAACAAGACCTAATAGAAGCGTTGGCCAAGAAGCGTGTATTGGATAAACAGCTCATGCAATGCGAGGTCCAAATCTATAATTTCGAAGCGACCTACCTCACGGAGACGGCTGGAGCTGGTGGAGGGAATATCATTCAAGGTTTCGAAGGTTACCTGAAGAATCAAAATGTTAACAAGAGGAGGAACGATATTAATGACGGGGATCGTATGTTTTCCAACAGCAGCTCAACGTATGCCAAGGTGCGTCATATACTGGTTTCTTTGTCTCCAATTTTGATATTATTACTCTATATTATTATAGTCGTTGGAATTACAAGCCGAAGATTCAGATGAACAGGCAGATACCCCAGGCAAATACAGCGCCCCAGGGCTACAGACGGTCATGCTACCACCTGCCACTCGACAACAAGAACTGCAGTCTGCCGCACAACAAAAGAAAGACCGAGATCGGCTGTATCAGCGGAATAAAAGGGCTCGGAAAGACAATAGAGGTACAGCGAGTGGTGACGAGAATGAGTATACAGCACCTGGAAGTAATAGGCGAAAGAGGAAGGCCATGGAGGAAGATTGAGTCCCGTCGATTGTCATGTTGTTTTGACTGCTGCTTGCTTTGCACATTTCTGTACACATGGTATCAGATATAATGTACCATATGATTGCCATTTTACTGTTCAAATAATCTCCTGTAGGAATCGTTGAGTTTGGTTTTGGTCCATGGCACCGGCACTAGGATCTGCAGCTTCGATACATCTTGAAATTGTGATAATTTTTCGAGCATCATCAGCCTTTATCCATACGCGTCCATTGGTTCCAACAGCAACCTCCATGTCCGGGAAATGAGAGGAAAGTAGAGGTAGCAGATAATGACCCGTGTCAAGCAGCCTACATGAACGGTCAGAACGAAGGGCACACAATATCGTAAATACTTACAGACGACACATCCCAAGACTGCATTTTGTCATGAATCCTCCCTTTAACTCGCCAAAATCTGCCCCTTTGCGCGTTTGAGCATCAAAACATTCCAGCTCAGGCTCCATGTCTTTATGTGCTAAAGATACTCGTGCATATACCAAGGAACCGACCTGCAGAGACTTGTGAGTGTCTAATAAATAATGTATGAAATGAATCAACCTTGAGCATAGGCCTGTTGCGCTTAGTTGCGCCTTCGAAAGCTAGTCCGTCCAATTGAGCAGGATGAGAAGACCCAATGTCAACGCGGTAGGCCTCGGCACCTCCAATGCGTGCGGTCACAACGCCAATGACGGATTCTTGCGCAGCCGGTACATACTATATAATAATTAGACCGGAGAAGATACTGGAAACATTTGGACGTACTCTCCGAGAATTACCTTCGACCCAAAAAGCCGTTCCATTGATAGTTTGGTTGAGTAATCCAGCCCTTGTGGCTATTATTTGTTGAGAAGTTTTCCCTGGAGGTTGTGATAATCCAGGACCAAGCTTAAGAGAAGGGGTTGAAGGTGCGGGAATCGAGTCCCCAGGGAGAACGAGAGACATGCCAAATAGCTGTAATAGGCAACAAGGTAGACGCCGGTTCCTAAGCCGCCACTTCAAGCCGCTTCACCAGCATGTCGTCACAACTCATGGCCGAGTATCCTGAATTACAGGGATTTTCGTGCGTTTAGATTATACTAAGTATTTCCATTTATTAATATTATACAGGAAAGAAGACCTTGAGGACCTTCTCACCGACCCGTTGTACTTCCAAGCCGAATTCCATTCGCTGCCGCGAGTCAAGGCAATGATTCAAGCACAGTCTGAGTTAGGAATGGCGAACGAAACGATAGCCAGTGAGTAAATATATCACAAGGTTCGTACTGTCTAACCACAATAATACAGAGAACAATCTTGCTTTACAGGATAGATTATATGATCTGCGTTCGGAGACGAAGCAAGTATTCGACGAAGCGAAAGCGTTGGAAGCACGTTGGAAAGAACTCGAGAAAGAACAACGTGAAATATATCAGGCAAGTACTCTCTAGATTCTCGTAAAGCTCACCATGTACTCATTCCTTTCGACAGAGATTCTCCTCGTCCTTCTTATTGCTGCGGCTTCGACATGCCACAACAGCTCAAGATGATCTCACTGAAAGCGTGGCCTCCTCGTTTATCAAGTCAGGCCCATCAGAAGGTGGAGGCAATGGAAAGGATGTTGATGAGTTTGTTAAGGAGTTTAGAGCCCAACGAAAGAGATACCATAAGCGCGTTATTTGGGGAATGGGCGCAGGCAAGGTAGATTGGCGAGATTAAAGGGAAGACTAAATGTATATCATATGTAAAATATTGTAATCATAGATCGAAATTGACTGATATCCTTGATATTTCGCTCGGCAGTTTATTTCTAAGAATAGCTAGATAGATTTTCAAGGACGTTGACAATTCAAGGGATTAAGCAAATACAAGTTATGCTAATAATAAGCGTTTCCATTATTTCTTCCTATCCACCATGTTCAATAGATTTTTCGCATCGTCCGTTACTAAAAGAAGATAAATGACTGAACTTGAGGAAGCAGAAATACAACTCACCATTCAGTAATAATGCAGCGGAGTCCAACATAACCTTATTGTTGCTCTGTGATAGCAGCGCCGCAATATCCCGAGCCGCCTCCAATCTACGAAGCTCCAAGAAACCCTTGTTCGTACGCACAGCTTCACCAATGAGTTCAGCAGATTGAGCCTCTCCTTGAGCACGGACAATGATAGACTGTTGACAGGTTAGTAACTATTGTATGTAATAAGTATGCCGCAAAACTTACCTGCTTCTCTTGGATAGCTTGATCAACCAAGAATGCAGCCTTCAGCGCATTTTGTTGAGCAATCTATCAAAATCAGGTCAACACAAGCATGATCTCTTAATATAATCTAGATACATACCTGCTTAGCTTCAACCGCATGTGTGAATTCTGGGGAGAAAGCAACATGTGTAATGGAGACATCGTCTAACACGAGGTTGAAACGAAGGGCTCGCATTGTGAGATTTTCACGGACTAGTCGGGATACCTAGAAGTGAAGCATAAGACAAAAGGCCGCGTAATGGAAATTAAGAACGCGCCATTTCTCGTTGGGTGATAAGCTGACTGGCATTGAACTGAGCAACGACGCTTTTAAGCACTTCATTTACGATGGACGGCAAGACGCGTTCATCGTAATCAGGACCAAGCTCACGGAAGATATTTGGAAGTGCAGGTATAGATGGTTTTGAAAGGACACGGCATGTGATGTTTACCATCTGAAGGTCTAAGATGCAGGTTATGAAAACGCTAACATGCCTTGGTTTCGAATGTCCTACCTTTTGTGCCAGTCAAGCTAGCAATACTCCGCGGCTTCGCCCGGATATCGAAAACTATAGGTTTCTCAAACCAAGGAATCTACAATAAGAAACAATGAGGATACGTAAGGTTCCGATATGCAATCGAGAAACTTGCAGCAAAATGTGTTCCTTCATTGTAAATGTCGGGCTTGACTCCATGTAGACGTGTATATTTGATAGCACGGTGACCTCCGTCCACTAAAGAAGGAATGAGTGTCGAAGATAGTTTCCAGAGAGCCGAGACATACCGTTGAACAAGGCAGAGTTCAAACCAACACCACCAGCAATGAGAGCAACTAGAAGGCCTGTTCCTGCAAAAAGGCCTTTCGAACCCGGACTACCACCAGCACCACCTTTTCCTCCAGACTGGAGCTGCTTGCTCATTCTTCTGAGGAATTCCTGCCCATTTTGACTCATGTTGGAGGAATACGAATATCAGAATGTCGAACGCGGCCTCGGCTTGAGAATGTGTAATTAGCGCCGGGCGGAGCCAATACTACTCTAGACTTCGTATTAATTGCCACCTACTCTTCGTTGATGTTTACCATGGATGTTCAAGCTATAAGTAGTGTTGTATGTTGAATATTTTGACGAGGGATTGTCTCTGACAATATTCCCAGCTTGGATGGTTATCCATAGGGTGCTGGTCAGTGACCCAGACATTTAATCCACTAAACTCGGTGTTAACATTTATGCAGGATCATAGTCTACACCCCTCAAATCCATGAGAACTATCAACTGAAATCTGGCGAAGGGCTTTCCGTCGCATTCGTGGTTATCTGGTTGATTGGTGATCTAACCAACCTTGCTGGGGCCATACTGGCGCACCTCCTTCTTACGGTTGTGCTCCTTGCAATATATGTATGCCAGCCATTACGCATATTCATTGAACATTTCTCAAGTGGGATTTTACTAGTATACCCTGTGCGACGCTGTATTGCTCTTCCAAATATTCTATTATCGTCGCACACATCCCATTCATATCGAGGCGCGTCCACACTCGCCCTCTCCTGCATCCCTCGAACAGACCGAGACAACACCACTTCTTGCACAAACTTCCAAGGATGAAGAGGAACAACCTTTATACCGGCAGGTTTTATCTCATGCCTGGCCGTATCTTTTGGGTATCACCTTCGTCTGCAGCATAGGCGCAATATCATACTGGGTGAACGTCAGGAAGTCGCACCAGGGTCTCCCGGAGAAAAGAGATGACATCTTTGAATGGAAAAGTCAGCTGTTCGGATGGATAAGTGCTATTCTATACTGTAAGTCATTTCGACCAGAGGACTTCTCCGTACTCACCGGTTGCAGTGGGTTCGCGAATTCCGCAAATATGTAAGTTAGTCGTCCCTGTCCTTTACGCATAACCAACCAACCCTCCTCAGTAAAGAACGTTACCACCAAATGCGCTGGCCTGAGCCCTGTTCTGTTTTTCTTTGCAATTGCAGGGAACGTGACATATGTGGCATCAATTCTCGTCATTTCTACTGATGGCAAATATCTCGCCGTGAATGCGCCCTGGCTTGCAGGTTGGTCTAATTGTTATACTAAGAAATTTACCGGCTAATGGCTTCAATAGGTAGCGGACTCACGGTTTTCCTTGATATCATCGTGAGTGTATTGAATGGAAGTCGTGCGGCACGTCACTGAGCGAACCTATGACCCCGGCAGGTTTTATCGCAGTTCATTTACTATCGAACTGCTCAAGTCGTGCTCGTGCCTGAGGAGTCCTGAAGGAGCCTGCATTGCGTCGTGCAACGCCACTTGATTTGATCTGCCACCACGGTGGTTCTCGTGCGGGGAGGAGCAGCCCAATTCACACAGACTCGGATATGAGAACCAATTGGAGGAATAATAACACGTTTTTGCAGAGGCAAGTGATTTCGGATGCTTGGGGAGAATGGAATCTGGCTGGGAAGGATCTCTACTGGACCTGCTTCTCGAAAACATCTATATCGAGGAGAGGTGATTTGTGGTATATATCAGATACTAGTGTAGTGTCCCTGTCGAATAAGCTTGATTATCGGATTTAGTTATATCGGTTCTTGCCGCGTTGCCCATATCTACAACGTGTGACGGTGCGACCTCGCTCTTTACTGCCTCGTTGCTTGCCTCATGTCGACAGCCGCAAGCCTGGAAACTGTGTTAGTCGACGCGTGCTGCTGCTCGAAGCTTGGCTCTGAGGCTCAGAAGGTATGATAGGCATGCAGATGCAGAGAATTGCCCATCGCAGGCCATCCGACTCAAGCCATATATCCTCCAGTCAGGGTGGCGACCTTGCCCTACTCTTCCTGCTGCTTCCCCTTCTACCCGCTTCATTCGGCTTTTATCCTTGCTGGCCAGCTTCAGCCTTAGCCGTGAGCCCGCGCTCGCCCATATATTGTCGTCTCTCGCTATTTCGCTAGATTCTCTTCCTCACCAGTCATGATTTCCCCCATAGGTGGGTTTTGTCTCTGACTACTTTTGTCTCCTCAACTGATTACATCTGATTATTTACAGCTGGCCAGTCATAGAAGATTCTTTTCTGCTCATCGTCAATTTTGGAACGTCTATTCACTCGCCTGCCGTCGATCACTCGATAATCGCTCCGGTCATACAAACCTACACGAGACTACTTTTTACGTGTGGCTCTGCTGCCTAGCTGTTATCCTTTCATTACACTTGAGCCGAGGAACCTACAAACTCGGCCAAAGACGTACGAATCCTCGCCGTTCACATCCCCCCTCCCTAGGCTTGTCCCATGGCTCAGCCGTTATGTGTTCCTTTGGTCACTCTTAGCCCCTATACCCAAGCGACCTTGTCCCTAGGCCACACTCGTCCTCCTACTTCTCTTGATGTGCCATACCTTCGGGCACAGCTGGATCGAATCGAAGCGACTCTCGCCGTCCTTTTGGACCAAAGATCGGTTCTGACAGCACGGCTCACAGAGGCTGTCGCCTTGACCTCTCCGGTTCGACTCCTTTCCACTGAACTGCTTTCAGCGATTTTCGCTGCTGCAGTAGAGCCGGAATCTGGGACACAGGACGCTCCATGCCTCGTCAGTACATTGATGCTAGTTTGCAGACATTGGCGGGACGTCTGCATAGGCACACCGGAACTGTGGTGTAGAATCAACATTTCACCAAACGAACCAGAGTCACTGGAGAGGGCGCGTCGGCGACTAGCTCGTTCGAAAGCGGTACCACTGGACATATTTCTCGACTTTTCATCTCGTTCCTCGTATAGTGGTCAAGTTTCCAAAACCGCGCAGGCATGGGTATCTCCTGATCAGCTATTGAAGACATCGATTCTTCTCTTGCGCCCTACAATCGCGCGGTGGCGCACTTTTCTTCTCTATGTTCCGTACCGGCCTCAAGCGAATGCAGCAATGTCCCTTTGCTCAAGCGCTGCTCCGTTACTAGAGAGCCTTTCTATCCAAGTCAGCAACCCAATGCTTCATTCTACCGGGATGGAATGGGATTCCGACCGTACCGCCAGAACGACAATTCCTTTTCAAGGAATAACACCACGTTTACGGGCCTGCTCGTTAACCAGTTTCTGGTGCGAACGCCCAGAAGAATTCGCTGCATTGCAACAAATGGCTGCCGCGGTCCCCGTTACTGAAGGAAGGCACCACGATGCACCACCAGTGGTTGTAGGTCACGGTTGGTCTCGTATGGTGTTCCCCGGCGTTGGCCCTGGCCTGACGCGCTTGCGTCTCATCGGATACTGGAACGAGTTTGCTCCCAATATGAACGAGATGTTGATTGTTCTCAGACAGTGCCCTCATCTTGAGGATCTGTATATCCGGAATTTATCGGACCTGGAGCCAGCAGAAGTGGATCTCAACACTCCTGTTAGGTCTCCCATCGTTATGACACACTTGAAACGAATCTCGTTTTATTATTCGGGCATCACTCGCACGTGTGCCATTCTCCATAGCATCGTTTTGCCAGCCCTTGAACACCTTGAACTGGCCTTTTTGGACAACATAACGACATGCTTAAAGCACCTGAAACGGCAAACAGTTATGCAGGCAGGTTTCGACTATGCATACGAGTACGAGTATGGATATCGAGGCACAGTGGAGGCGGCGCATTTCCCACTCAAGTCTCTACGGATTGAAGCCAGCTTGTTCAGTGAATTGAACTTCCTGCGTTTATTGCGTAGACTTCCGCAGCTGGAGAAGTTGGAACTCGTCGACATCGAGGACGTTTCTGGGAGCCTTCTGAAGGTATGTCGTTATCTCTTCTTCCTCATTATCTCATGCTGAGCATTGCGTTAGGGTATGTCGGGTCCAGCGTATGCTAACGAATGGATTCTCCCGAGTCTCCGAACACTCAACCTCGAGGGCTGCACATCTTTCGAATGGGAAGATCTGAAGAAGTTCGTGGAAAGTCGTCTACCGTCCTCTTCAGCCTCGTCATCCGCGGCAGCTTATCTGCAGCAGAAGCGCGGAATCCGAACCGGGCAAGGTGTTTCCTCTGCATCACAGTATGCACGATTCCAGATGGACGACTCACCATATATGGGAGTGGGTTCCAGCAAGCAAATGGATCATATATCCAAAACGCCGCAGAAGCTTCAGAAACTAGACCTTACGAGATGCAGCCAGATCTCACGCGAGCGTATGCATTGGCTCAAGATGTATGTTCCGGATACCGTATGTAAGGAAGAGAGCAAACCATGAAAGTGAAATAGACGGAAGAGAAAACAATATCGCGGTTTCATTCTTGTATCATTTTGTCTGCATGTTTCATTGATCCCCGTTCTCACATTGTATTTAGTTTCAAGATGCATCCCGGAGGAGGAATCTCATGATGTAATAGTATTATCAGGAATTAAGATATGCCAACATCTTTACTCTATCAGTAGATTCTTTCTGTTTCGCTCTTGCGAAACCTCTACTGCCCCGTCCAAACCGAGCTTTGAATTCCTTTTTAGCTTGGTTTCCAGTGCGAATATGCGCTGCTATAGACGCATATGTATGTGTGATAGCTTTCCGTCGTTTCGCCTTGAGCCCGATACCGAGCTTATCTGCTTTGAGTGTTGTTGCGATTGGTGTGATCAGTGTCTTGCCATGATGCTCTGATGGAGGTGTATCGTGCATAGGATCCGTATCGTCCTCTAATTCTTCGTCAATAATGATATCTTCTTCGTCCTCGGTATCAGATAAAGTCAAGTCTACAACTTCAGGCTTAGGCTTCTCCTCGGTGTCGGAAAGTGTAAGGTCCACGACTTCTTGCTTCACTTCTAAGCCTTGGTAATCGGAAATAACTGCCTTCTTTGTAGAAGAACCTCCCGATTTGAACTTGCTCATCCCAATGCCCTGTCTTTCATTACGACCACTACCTAACCCCTCGCCTTCTTGCCAGCCTTTCCGTTGTAGCATATCAAAACCTTTATTGGAAGGACCGAGGAAGAGAAATACGGGTGGAGTGAAGGCTGGTTCGTCTCGGCGAGGCGGTGGATTCCTGGCTAAAAGGTCCGATAGTGATGACTCGGGTTTCGTTCTGGGTCCTTCTTCATTACGGAGTATAGGTTGGGATGCGAACCAGTTGGTACGTGTCCTGGGAGGCTGAGAAGGGTCTGCCACAGAGGGTGGTGGAATATCGTCCGCAATAGGTGTACTGGGAGTCGCAGACTGCTCTGGAAGCTTTTCTCTAGCTCCTGATGTCAAGCTGCGATACAATGAGCTGACGATATCAGAGGGTGTAGAAATAGACGAAATGGTTTCCTTCGATGGGGCTTTAGGCATGCCATATTCATCGCATTCTAAAGTTGCGGGCACGAAGTTCGGAGCAGGTTTAGAATGTAGTCGTGTAGTAGGAATAAGGGCCGTTCCGACTCTCCAATGTTCTTGGTCGATTTCTACTTCTTCTTCGATAGTTTCTACATCTCTTGGAGCGCTGTGTCGAGAGACGATGGTATGGCAGACGAGACTCATGGAGGAAGCGGTGGCACCAATGAGTGGCTGACAAATCAGGTGACGGCTTACCTTCAGCAAACTCAAGTATAAAATATATTCTATTTCTTTTTTATAATGCCTTTTCTAAATGACTCGCCTGATAGGAATCCTTCTCCAAACTTTATCTGCTACTCTAACAATGTCCTTCATTTCAGCAACTCGGTGTACACGCACTATATCAGCTCCTTGCTGAATGGACGCTGCTACGCCTGCACCGGTGGCCCATTCTCTTTCTTGAGGTTGAGTAGGCTTATCAAGAACCCTATCAAGAAAACCTTTGCGTGATAATCCAGCCAAAGTGGGATAACCGTGAAGAAGATTTCGCGCATTATGCGGACCAGGCGCTGTTATTTCCCCAAACCGCCGGAGAAGCTCGAAGTTCCCTTCGACAGTCTTTGAAAAGCCAAATCCAGGATCTACAATCAGATTCCATCTTCGCATACCTACTTGCAAAGCATGCATTATACGGCTTCCCAGTTCCTGTCGTACACCATTAACGACGCCGCCCTGGGCGTCATAATTGTTGTCCAGAGTGACATTATGAGCTCCTCTGGAGTGCATCATTATGACTGGGATACCAAGGTCCTCAGCGACGAGACTCATGTTTTCTTCCTCCTCTTCTCCTTCGCCACTTAAGGCGGTAACATCATTGAGACAATTGGCACCAGCTTCTACCGCGGCTCGCAAAACTGAAGCTCGAAAGGTGTCGATGGAAATAGGCAACGTAACGCCACGCTCCCGGAGAGCACGCACCACAGGGACCACTCGTTCCATCTCAACTTCCGGGGATACAAGCTCTGCACCAGGCCTAGTGGAGTATCCTCCGATATCGATGATATCCGCGCCAGCTTCTACAGCAGCAAGACCTTCTTGAATCGCCGATTCTTCTGTACTTGGCGCGGATGAGAAGGAATCAGGGGTCGTATTGACGGTTGCCATGATGTAGGTCTTGATAGAGAGGGGCCAGAGAACAGGTTTAATGTGCCTATGATTAGGTGGAGGTGGGAATGGTAAGACCTTGACCAAAGATGGTATGAACGTCGCCAAAAGGGTATCGAAGAGCTGCTCAACGGTTTGTTTGAGTGAAGGATGCATATAATCAGGGATTAAGCTGGGGATATATTAGGATATATTGGGAATTTGGGGGCCGAAAACGTACTCGTTTAAAGGACGCAGGACAAACTCGCGCTCAGCAAGACGGGCGTGAGGAATAACTAGCTGACCTGGCTGCGAACCATCTCCCTCGCCTGGACGATTGTCAAACACGATCGAATCATAGAAAATTATGTCGAGGTCTATCGCTCGCGGGCCGTTCCGAGTCGTTTTTACGCGACCCAGTTCATCCTCGACTTTCTTCAATAATTCCAGTAATTCCAATGGTTCCAGGTTAGTTGTAGCCTGTACGACGTTATTCCTGGAAGCTCAAAGAATGCTGTAAACTCACAGTAATTGCGCAATTCAGGAATTTCTCTTGATCAATGACATACATAGGGTCGCTTTCGTATAGGAAGCTGGTCCCAGTTATAGTGATAACATCGTGGTACTCTTCTAAACGTTGCAAAGCAGCTTCTATGCTGGTGTATCGATCCCCCGAATTGGAACCAAGAGCGATAGCTACAACATGGTTGGTTGCCCTGGTCGGAGTGCTGAAAGGCTCAACCATGGAAACGCGAAGAGGGGCCTACTTCAAGTCTACTATTGTTATTTCAGATATAAACGAATTTACATGGTAGCGAATGCTTGCCTACAGAGTTCAGGGAAGAAATTGAGAGCCAAGAGCGTGACAGTCACGACGTGTTCGTCGTCACGTGAGATGCGGAACCGACGCGTCTACTGTTGTTTGCCCCTCGTTGCCTGCCTTAAGGCGCACATTGCCCCTACTTATCCTCTCTTTACCCTCCTCAAGACACTTAATGACGCATATGCTTGCAACCTCTACAGTACACAGATCACCACCAAAACCAGGCTGGTACACAGAAGAACTCGATGAAGAATGGATAGAGCCCGAAATCTCTGCCATTGTGCAGGAGTCCCAAGAAGCGTCTTCACCGCGACAATCCCGTTCCATACAGTCGCAAGGCAACATCTCAATAATCTCGAACAATAATGCGAACACTTCTTTGCAAGAACCCTCGTCTCCCCCTGCTCAAGGGACATTTGTCGTTCGTGAGGATCAGGCTCCGACGCCTATTTTGGTGATTCCGCCTGGACAGAAGAAGGGGAAGAACGCGATGAAAGATTTTTTCAGCCCATTGGCGTTGGAGACGATGTTTGAACCACCTTCTCCCAAGCTATCCTCCCAAGAGCTGCCAGAACAGCAGATTGAACCGGAGCAACCTGAATACTACGAATCTGTGGCCGAGCAATCAGAGGAGCCTGAACAGAGTTTCGGTGAAGCTGATATGGAGGAGGAAACGCGTCCGTTTGTTGAGGCCTCCTCCGACGAACCTGAAGAAGGGGAAGACGTGATAGTGGCTTCCGACATCCCCAATCTCGCGTCTTTCGACGGTCGCAAACCTAGTTCGCACTTCAAGTTTACGTTTTCAGCGAACTGCCCTCCTCGGGTGCCCAGTGTAGTTCCAGAAGACCCTTCGCCCTCACATACCCCCAACTGGAGTCCGATGCCCGCCCAATCTCAACCTCAACCTCAACCCCCAGCAACCGACCCCCGCTTACGATTATTCCATTTTCAGTACGATACCTTTACGCGCGAACATCTATCCGCAATTGTAGATTCTATCGCTGTGCACACGCCTTCGGATTCCAGCGATTCCAAAACACCGCACAACGTGCTTTCGCAAAGCCGGACAGGCAATGTCTCAACGGACGACAGCTATTTGCGAGCGACGAAACGCCTTAGACTTACTCCTCCGTCCAATACCTCTCAACAAGAAGAGCCAGAGCCCAAACAGCGACGGGACTACATTGGAGAGTCGCGGAATCTCATGAACAAGATCAGACAAGCCCGGACGCCTTCGATGATGACGACTATTTCGGCGAAGGAGAATGTCGAGCCAACATTTATTGCTGATCAAAGCACTGTTGAAAGTCGTCCTCGGAGAATACCCACCTCAGACTGTATGTGTTAGAGATCTTTTTATTAATCATTACTGACATGTCTTTCAGTGCGTAGCATATGGTTCAGCGATTCGGGCTCTAATTCATCTGCTAGGCATGGCAGTCCTGCCCCTTCATCCTCTCTCCAACCATCGAGTGCGCATCTCTCAACCTCACTTCATCCAATCTATCCCAATTCTACTCTCACCCCGTCAATGCCTTCTTCGCTGTATTCCTCTTCATCTGGTTCAAAACCCTCCACTATTGCATCTGCCTTGGGATACAGGCGTCAAGCAGCCGATCTCATGGCCCAAATCCGCATGGATATGAAAACAGGAAAACGTCTATTTTCGCTGGAAACGGCGAAAGGCAGCGTAGAAGACGAAGGGGAGAACGGTCCTCTTCATGTGTCCGTTACGCCTGCCAGCCCAGGCAGCACGCAGCATTTAACGATACCAGCCTCTCAGCGCAGTGCATCTCCGCAACAGGGTGCTGTTCCGCGTAAACTTCCAGGAAGGAGTCCACGGAAACTGCTACTCCGACTCAGCGCAGCGGACGAAGTAGACCGCGAATTGGCTATGAACAAATCAGTTTCAGACACTTCGTTGCAGGACATACCACCGGTGCAATCACAAACTATTGCACCTTTTAGCATACAGTCTGCTTCTGAGCCGATCCAAGCATTCCATGTCAACATCTCACCCCCCACACTAGCCGATATTCAAGCTCTACGACCTCCATCAACGATCGGCGAAACAAATCGCGTTGTGTCCAGTGGCACATCCGCCAGTGTTGAAACCGCCGATTCTGCCATGACAAGAGGCACAACCGCCACTAGTGCCACATCGGTCATCACAGTCAGATCAAGCAGTTCCGGATCGATGGTGTCTGCTCCCTCATTCGTAAAGCACCCAGGACCAGTGCAAATGACGCGGATCACGCCGCAGGATATGCCTCCCTTACCAGACACAGTGGGCGGCATGCGATTTGACCATGTGCTCATGAGGTGGATCAAGGCGATGCCATCTAAAGAGAATGAAGACGTAGAGGCAGGGTTGACGGCTGTTAGTGAGGAGAGTGAGGATCCTTTTAGGGATTTCGAGAGTCTGCGGAGTGGAGATGATGAGCCGACTAATACGCATATGCAGGCTAATTCCTTTGCAGAGGCGTTCATTTCGGACGATGATACTTTTGGAGACGAGCAGCACATGCAGCCGATAGCAGCACAGGTTGTGGACACAGATACAGATGATTCCTTTGACTTTGACGCAGAGTCTAGGATGGGTGTCGTCGAGGTTATGACTGGCGAGGTTTCAACAGATCCAGAAACAACAGACTCTGAGAATGACTTCCGCGGAGAGGTAGATCCCGTCCCCGAAAGCGCCGACGAAGATGAAGACGCAACCGCAACGCTTCCGAAGAGAGATACCACGATACTATCGAATGTTGCCACCGCCAACATTTCTACGTCTTTAGGTAGCCATCGCGTTGTTGAGCCGCCTCGATCTGTGTTGAAGAATGCAACGCCAGCATTGAAGACGCCGAGAAATTTGCACCGGTCGCATAGGCGATCTGTGAGTTTTTCGGATGGCCGACGCGAAGGCAAGATTCTTGGACTGGGCGAGGATGAAGGTCCTTCGCCGCTCTTACCAGCGGGCCCGATCCTCGATGATTTGCCTGAGCCAAGTTTTGTCAACGATACACCGTCGAGGCAGCCCAGCTTGGGAGAATCCTCCTCCAGCAGAAGAATGTTTGCGCGGTCTACGAAGGAGCGGGACTTGTCCATGGCGCAAGGAAATCAAACTTTCCTGACGGAATGCTCTTTCGGCGTCGCACGTGACAATTTAGTACATATCATCACTGACGCACACCCTTACATGCCTTACTGGGAAACGTTAGAGGAAGTCGATCTGAGCGGCAAGGGCATCGAAAGCGTGGCAAGGCTGAAGGAGTTCCTACCTCGGCTGGATGCATTGAACCTGTGGGTTGATGGGCTTGAGATATAAATTTATGTTCTGATGATTTATTTCAGAGACAATAATGCGCTGTCGTGGCTCACAGGGATTCCTCGGTCTCTTCGGGCACTCTCAGTTTCTTCGAACTTGTGAGTTCCTGTTATATTTTTACGAGTTGGACCTGAATATCAACTGTATGAACCAGACTCACCGCGATGACCTCCTTTAACCAGCTCCTGAATCTAGAGGTGTTGGATATCAGTAACAACCAAATCGATTCGTTGCAACGTGAGTAGTCATTCTTCCAAGCTGGTTTGATACTTCTTCAACGAATGTACCTTGCCAGAGCTATCTTGCCTAAGGCACCTACGGGAACTGAAAGCGGACGGGAATGCGATCAGCAGCCTGGATGGCCTTAGTGGACTGAGTAATCTCAGGAAGCTGAGTCTCAAGGGCAATCATCTTTGCCATATCAAGTTCGAAGAAATGAACTGGTAAGAGCCTCACTGTGCCATGCGATGTTCCTTCTTATCGGTTTGCATCACAGGCCGCGGATGGAATTGGTGAATCTGAGCCGCAACAGAATACGTGAGATTTCAGGGATAGGGACGGTTGGATCCCTTTGTGCGCTAAACCTTGGTGCGTGGTTCTTTGATGGTCAGCCCTTACTCGGTGCATTATATCCTGATTTGGTATTTTCGGCTCGATAAGACCATAATCAGCTGGGATCGATCGAAGGAGAGGATTCGCAGCCCAAATTGCGAACTCTGCGTATAAGCAGCAATCGATTAACCCGGCTGGACGTATCATCATTCGTGAATGTTCGGACATTATACGCGGATAACAATAAGCTGGGTGATATCGTCGGCGTCAAGCGGTTACGACGGTTGGAGAACTTGAGTCTACGAAATCAGGGAGGAGCAGGATTGTGAGTGCATTTCTTTTGGGAGGATCGTCGTCGGCCTGTTAGGATGAGCTCTGACGTTGACGGATCCTGTCACAGGTCCCTGAGGGTTCATGATATCCGGGATGTCAAACGATTGTATTTATCAGGTACGGTATCATATTTCGAGTTCTTGAAAAGCGCTGGTGCATTAAGTTAATTCCATACTTGCAGGAAATCCGCTCTCGCGCGAGTTCCTAAACGAGGCATGCTACCACCTCGTCTATCTGGAGTTGGCGGGGTGCAGAATAACTGAACTGCCGGCTAACCTCGCCCAGCTGATACCCAACGTTCGAGTCCTGAACTTGAATTATAATTTTCTAGTGGATGGGCGGGCGTTGGATGGCCTGACGCGGCTGCGGAAATTGACGCTAATTGGGTCGAGGCTGAAGGGGACGAAATCGCTTGTGCGAATGTTGAAGCGGATGCCCGAAATAGAGATGCTGGATTTCAGGTAAGGTCTTTGCCGTGGATTTGCGCGATACGGGGCTCTGAAACTAAAGGTGGACATTTATATTATTTATAGGATGAATCCCTGCACACTTGGTTGGTATCTTCCCATCCTCGTGCAGGATGTGCCAAGCGCTCTGCAGCCCAGCGAAGAAGGATTCGGTGGAGGAGAAGCAGCAGCGATGGAATTCGAAGGAGGCTTGCGCCCGGGGCGGCCGTATGGACATGGGGGTGGCGGTGCAGGGAGCCGTTCGCATAGGGCGTCCTGGCAAGAGCTGGACGCCAAATTCCGCTGTGACCTCCCCGATGAGGCGTACGTGGGGCGATTGGCGTATCGGGGATTGGTCATGAGGGCGTGTCCCAGGATCAAGATGTTGGATGGAGTATTGGTGGAGTCTGGTGAGCGGGAGAAGGCGGAGAGGCTGCTGGAAGGGGTGATGATTGCCAAGCAAGCCTGAGGGGGCATGTGTCATTTGTTACTATTGTTTGTGCTACTATTGTTTGTTCTGATGCTTTGTTTTCTATGTATACATGGTTTTGGTGGTTTCTTTTTTATTTGCAAATGAAAGGGGACGGATGCTGTATAGGAAGCGCTGAGAAGAAGAAGAGAAGAAGAAGAAGAAGTGGTTTTCAATTGTAGAGCCATGCGACCGGGCTCAAGGCACCGGAGAGAAGTGGATATTAATAAAGACCACAGACGGCCGCCTATCGAGGAGAGGGTTCTAGCTGGCGAAAGAGGCCTACTGGATCGGAGCGACGCTTTAGCCGTTTAAATTAGAGAGGAAATAGAGGGGCGGGCGACTTTTAAGTGCGTGTGAGGGAAGGGTTTGCTGTGCTGATAAGATTCGCTTGCGATGATGCACCGTAGGAGGTTCGAAGGCCTTGCCACGAAAAGGAGAGGATCGTCCGTGGATAGACTAGGGCCAGCGGAGGCAAGGTTAGCTAAAGATAGAAGGATCTGCGATGGAGTTTTATTTTGTATACTTAGGGTGCCTGGCCAAGAGAGAGTGTTTGTTATTGAAGAGAAGATAGGGCTTTGACAGAAACGGTCAAGATGGCTGATCAAGAGGAAGAAGCAAGGGCGGGGGGATGCGTGAGAGGGAGAGAATGAAAGGGAGAGGGTGGTTGTGGGTGGAGTTGGTTTGGGAGGGGATATGAAGAATGAGCTAGCTATTCGGATCCGATGAGGGGTAGCCGAGTGTGTGTGAGAAAATGAGTGCCGCAGGGAAGAGGAGGTAAATGAAAAATGTATTGGAGAAGGCGGCTGGTACGCGCCCGCGTGAGCCAAGGACGGGAGGAATGCTCGACGAAGAGGCTGACTGGAGGTGGAGGGCTGGGAAGCTAAGGCTGGGATATCGGTGTACCGAAGGACCGAGGATGGCGAGAAAGGAAAGAGGAGAAAAAATAGTATAGATCACAGCATGATAGTCGAGGAGGTATATGAAAGATATAGAGATAAGCAAGTGATCTACAGCGTAATTTGTTGGTTGTGGGTTGCACAGCCGCACACAGAGATGGTGGGCCAATGGAGGGGAATATCGCAAAGTTACGCAGATCAGAATTATGAGATGGAGTTGGACGGCGGGGGCGCAGATCATTGGCGGATGCGTATATCGGGAATACAGCATCATAGAAGACATCACAGGACGGAGAGAGTTTCGGACGAAGTTGTTTAGGCAAGGGGCAGTCACGTGCGGTCTCGACTTGCGCTTTGCATCCGAATTCGGATCGTCGAGACGAAAGAGCTGGCAAGAGATGGCGGGGAAAGTGAGCTCCGACTATAGATGGAAGAAGCGTGTGGGTATAGGAGAAGAACGGCTGGAAATGAGTCCCCGGCGCTGCGAGATAATTTGGTAGCGGGCGGCGGAGAATCGTCGGTGAGTGGAGGGCGAGGAGGAGGAGGAGGAAGAAACTATGCCAAGCAGCTGGCGGATCTTGCCGCAAACCGAGGAGGACGGATAGCAGAGGGCAAGCGAGAGATCGCATCTTGGGCCGTTACGTAAGGAACATATTTATCCCAAAGCGGATACGATGAAGCGGGGATGGCCCCGGATGCTGGCGGAGATCTTCGCGCGATCTCATTAAGGCGTCGAACTGAATGAATCTGGCGCTTGTTCGCCTCCGGGGAGCAAGGTCTCTCTCTTTAAAACGACGACGACTCTGAGCGAGTTCAGCGACCCCGCCTCAGTATCACTACCACTCCATGTCTGACGCCCTCGTCTACAACATCCCCGCGTGGTAAGTCCAAGCCGCCCATCTCGTCCGCCGTCGCTCACACGCCCTCGCCTAGGTCAAAGGACGTTGATCCCCTCTTTGCCTCTGACAGGTCGTCAGTCCTTTCAGATTAGATATATATACCCGTGCTAACCCAGATTTCCTTGCAGTATGCTCTACCCCGAGTCCGATTTCTACGCCTCCCGCCGCATGTCCGACTCTGCTCTCACTGCTGACACCTCCACCACCATGACCGACCCAAACAGCCCCGCCACAGAGCCCGACGCGTCCACCCCACCACAGGACCCGTCCCGCAAGCCCTCCCTCCCAGGGATCGGCGCATTTACCCCGCTCCTCGACCCGTCCGAGACCAACTTTGCGCGTCGCGGCTCCCTCCCAAACATCCACGGCGAGCGAGCCCTCGGCCGCCCCACATTCCGCCCCCAGCTGTCTGGCTATGCGTTTCCCGCAGGCCCGGGCACCCCGCCCCTCGATAACTACAACAGCCTAAACAGCGCATCCTCCACCGTCACCAGCTTCCCCTCCCCGTCCACATTCGGCTCGCCCCTCTCTGCCATCGAGCCCGCGTCGTACCAGAACGAGTCGCCCCAGCAGTCCTACACCCCGACTCTTCCCGAACCCACCCCTGTTTCCCCCCAGGGCTCCCCCAAACGCCGCCGCTCCCCCGCCACACCGCCCTCTACCTCCGCCCCAGCCCCCGCGTCCGCCCCCACAAACGCCGACGGCCAGCCCGTCCGGAGACCTCGCGGGAAGCTCCCCAAACACACCACCGACCTCCTCAAGGAGTGGCTCCACGCCCACTCCGACCACCCGTACCCCAGCGAAGACGAAAAGCGCGAATTATGCGCCCGCACAAAGCTCAGCATGAGCCAAGTCTCCAACTGGATGATTAACGTGAGTATATGCGCGCATAAGCAGCGGAATTCAAGCTAATAACCTCCATTCGCAGGCCCGTCGTCGAATTCTCGCTCCGGCCAAACCCCCAGCCGTCTCCGCCACCACCACAGAGCCCTACCGCGGCATGGCCCGCCCAATCGGCTCCCTGTATCACCCCCCGCACATGTACCCCCCTTCCAGCATGGTCCGCCGCCCTGAAGACCAACTCCGTCTATACGACGCAGCGCCATACGGCTCGCCTTATGATCCCTCGCCACGGTACCAAGCCCAGCATATGTATCCTGTTGGTGCGCCCGATAGGCGATTGGCGTATCCCACTTCGACAGTGGGATATGGGCACATGGCGGACTATGGAGGCTCGTATGCGCCGCATGCGGGCCATTCTCCGCTGTATATGCCCGGATCGCAGCCTCGGGATACAACACCGCGATACTTTGCGAACCCCACGGATCCTACCCTTCAATAAAAACTTTTTCTTGCATTTCATTTTTGGCTTTCGTGGTACATTTGATGGTTATACCCTATGTTCTTTATTCCTTATTGTGGCTTGTGTTTTCTTGTCGTCCTTTCTTGCTCTCCTATCTATCTATTGTTTATCTGCTTTTGACTCTATACCCTAGCTCTGTACTCTCACCTACATGTACCACTACGTACACTTGTATAGCTGTACTGTAACGTACCCAACTTACACAAAAATCAAAACTTTACATTCAAAGTAATTCATCGAGTGAATTTGCCTTGTAAGAATTTGCAGCCCTGGAGATCCCTCCCTCACCCTTTCTCCGCACTTGATCCTGAACGAACTCTGTCAAGTCAAGGATCCGCCACCCGATCGAGCGATCGACGCGTGCGTTTGACAGCGTCATAAATGTCGAACGCGATCTCCTGAGCACGCGAGCTTCGACGCTTCGAAATGGGATCCCTCCTTGAACTTCGAAGAATTATCAGTGACAGCTCTGATCCATAGCGGCCGCGGGCTCGTCCGTTCGCACTATTCTCATTACGGGAATTTCAGGACTCAGGAACGTCCACCATGCATCATGGTCAAAAGGTAGGATCAGAGAAATCATTGACAGACAGTCCGGAATTCAATATGCAATAATTATAATTTGAAGATCCCCCGCACTTGACCTAGGCAGCCAGCCGCCACTGGATCGGGGTCCAGTAAAAATAAATATCCTTATTATGAGTAATTATAAACGTCATCCAACGTCAACGGTACGATTCGATCGACTTCGAAATAATGGGATTTTGACAGTGACAGCTCTGATGGCAGTCCATCGTCAACCCCGAGATGCAAGCAGCGGTCCCGCCCGTGCCGTGCCACTGATCATTATCATTATTATTATGGGAATTTCAATTTCAATTTCGAGGGGCAGTGGTTTGTGGGGAAGTTAGACCTGGGGTGTTGAGGCGGGTGGGCGGGTGTATACGTTGATGTTAGGGTGATGGAGGATCGCCTTCTAGGATTGTTAGCTGATAAATAAAGTGATAAATGAGAATGATGTTCTAGGCATGTGCAGTATGGCTTAACATCACTTCTCATCGTCGATCAGCGTATCCAGTGTGTCGCCGGATGGGGAGAATCGCTTGTTCCATTCTCCCTGAGCAGGTAGTAAATAAGTGAGAAGAGAATTATGGCTGCAGACATCATTATCATTATTATCATAGTTGCGATCATCGCACCCAGTGGGTCGCCGGATGGGAGGAGTTTCCACTCTCCCTAGGTAAGTAAAGAAATGAGTAAGGAATAAGAAGTGATGGTACTGCGATCCACTCACCGTTACACGCATTCGCCGGGTGGGGAGGAGTTTCTTGAATATTTCCACTGGTCTCCCTAGCTTGTAAGTGAGAATTAAGAAGTGATGGCACTGGATCCACCGTCAGACTGTCATACCCATTCGCCGGATGGGGAGGATGGTGAGGGGAGTCCTTATTTCTTCCGGCGTATCCTAATTCCTATAGAAGTGATGGCGTCGAAACCGGCATTCACGGTGTTTCACTGGCCCTCCTCTAGTGGTGTTATTCTTATCGATTCTCTATTCTCTATTATCGATTCTTGATTACTACCTGAGCGTGGACCGCCGACTCATTCACCGATGAGGAAGATCGCTGGACGTCCCATCTTCTCAGACTCTCCCTGCTCGTGCCCAGTGCCATCTTCGAGTCGGGTGACTAGGGTCTTTGGCTAAAGACTATTCTCGTCGCACCCTGTTTCGCTCCTATCTCAGCCCGTACATTTATGATTACATTTCGAATTGGAATTCGGGCGACGGCGATATCGCGGAGGATTTCGCCATTACATTGCCCAGTTTGATTCAGAACCAAATAAATAAATCCAAGCCCACTGCGCCCCCGCCTGAGTGCGCGCTCTCCTATTTGTAGCCCCTTTCAAGTCCTTCGGGGATTATGTACGCTTTTCTCATTTCGAACGAATGTTCTCAAGCACAGCCCTAAGTATCAATGCGCATGCAGCCTCCCCATCTCATCCCTCGTATTTGGACAAAGTTCGGGGATTTTCGCAAGCATAGCCTGCAGAACAATGCAGAAGCGTACTTACTTGCCTATCTTTATCTACGCGTAACGAGGTCTGGCATGATTTGGGACTTGTGATTTGCAGAACCCAAACGCAGGAATGTTGGTAGATCAGAATATGATGTGATGCGGATGTGGGTTTGGGTGATTAGATTGCGGGGCATATATGGGTAAATGGCTTTTGGGAGGGAGTGGATTGGATTGGAGGGGAGGTGCATCAATGGAAGCGCTCAGTGAATCAGTGTGAGGAATATCAGTGTGAAGAAAGATAGCTGCTTTGGGATCATGATTCGTTGGATATGGATATGGGTATGGAATTAATCAGTGAATCAGTGTCCATAGATTTTTAGCGGAGGGAATATCAGTGCCCGGAGATTTTAGGTACTGTGAATGAGAATCAGTGTGGGCTTGAATCATAATGGGCACGCTGCACAGGAGGAGTGGCGGGTGGCGGTGATATACATGATTGCTCTCTGTGTTCTGTGCATTCTACGCCCTTGAGTACCCATCAGAACGAGTTGGGTATGGAATGGATATGGAGCCAGGTTCAGGGTCATTCGTGGGCTCAAGTTCGGACCTTTGCTTGGGTCCGACGCTGGGTGAATCTATTGCCATGCCGTCATTATCTGGCTGCTCAGTGCTTTCTTCCTCAGGTGACGAGTTACAAGGAACGAAGGACTCACACTCCAGGATTACTCCAGCAATGTATCGCCCAGCAATATATGACAGTGATTTATTCCAGCTGGCTACTTAATTCGACTGATTCGAATTCACGCTGAATCCCGCAATCCCGCCCTTTCCAGCCACACACACAGCCAATCATGAGCTCCGCCCTGTTTACTCCCGCCTTTCAGCCCAGCGCAGCCACACAGCCAATCCCGCTGTATCCCAAGAACGCTCCCACTCGTCCCGAGCGATCGGCGCGTCTAACGCCCTAAGCGCCCAGTTCCCAACGCACGCGTTTGGGCCCGGGGAGGTGGCCACCAATTCGATCGAGCCTAGTGATCAGAACCGGATTCGTGAGGCATCAAAAATCGAATGGCGAATATCAAATAACTCGTGGCTTAATTAAAACGCTTGTGGGCCCTGCGATTCTGTTTTATTTATAGGGATGGGAGGGACGGGACGGGATTGGGTTGGGGATTGGAATAGGTACGGCTCCCGGTTCAGTGCAACTTCGGAGGGGGGTGATCATGATCTTCCTTTTTCTTCTCTTGGTGAGGGAGCGAGAGGGTGGATTAGAATAAAGTAGGTGTTTCAGGTTTTGTTTTCGATTTCGATTCCATTCTGGATAGGGATGCGGTGGTTATTAGGGAGGTGGTGGACACTGGAATGAAGTAGTATGGGAAAGTGGGCGCGACCGGTGCTTGTTTACGCCTTTATGTCTATGTCTATGTTTATGGGATTAAGTTATTAGGGGAAAGAGCTGTTTTTTGAAGAGGAAGGCAAGGACGGAGGGATGGACTTCGCGTGACTTCGATCCGCTTGTTCGTGTGGGCTTTCGCTTGGGAGCCCGGTGAGGCGGTTTGATAGATAGATTATAGGGTGAGTACATGTAGATAAGATATGGTTATAGCTATTGTACTATCTATGCTTCATTTATTATTGCTACTCCACCAATCACTGACAAGAAAAACTTGAAAGACAAAAATACACGGCCTTTGTTTTTTTTTCTCCCCCTTTCTGATGATTAGACTTCCTACCCCCTGCTCAAATCCCTTTCAATCCACGGCCTCTTATTTTCTCTCTCTGATGATTGTCCTCCCCACTCAATACATGGAGACTCAGGGTAGCAGTATACGAGGTGGAATTTCCAAGACGCAGATCAGCCGCTAGAGTTTCGATTCGAACTAAGGAGTGGGAGCAGTGGACTTCGCGTCCCTTAGCCTGCATGAATCAATTAAACACCGGATCCGCTTGTTTGTTGGATTCCGAGACCAGTGGACTTCGCATAGTGAGGGGGAGTTGATAGATTGAATTGTAGGTATATGTAGATAAGATATTGTTATATTGTATTGTATTGTCTAGGGATTCAGACGCTGAAAGAGTAAAAAATACACGCCTTGTTAGTCCTCTCAATCCACGGGCTCATTTCACCCCTCCTTTCTGATGATTATGCTTCCTACTCGATGCTCAATAGACCGACGGCCCACGGGCTTTTTTCCTTTCTGATGATGATACTGCCCACTCAATGAATAAACGGTCAATTGCATGGCTCAGCGCGCAGGGTAGCATACGAGGTGCAGATCATAGGGTCGGTAGAGCTTCGACCCGCATAATCCGAGTCGCTATCATGGTACATAGCCCGCTAACCTCCACTAACGTCCCGCGGGTCCGCAACGTGAGGATCAACTTGGCACAGGCTACTCGTGGTCGGGGCCGCGCTCAGGCTTAACCTCAAGTAATGGATGTACCTTACTCCTTACTTAGGCTCGCTTTCGGGGTTAAGTTTCGCCTATGAATTTTGATAGATAAGATATGGATGTTCGGATGGATTATGTGCTTTTGCGTAAATATGGATAGGGAAGGATAGGAGGAGAACTTAAAAATCATGCGCAAGAATTTGTGTGGCCCGATGGGTAGAGTCGTTCTGATTTCGGGCACCTCGGCACATGGCATGTGGGTAGAGTTTGTATACAGTCTTAGGCTTAGATCCTCGCGGTGCTATAGGCTATTTGTTACTCGTTATTCGGGGCACTCACTTTTCAGTCATTCGCTCGCTTGGATTGCGCTTAGGGAATTGATAGATAAGATGGAGGCTAGATTAGCCTATTGTATTATCGTGTATTCTATATCGTATTGTTTGCATTATTGTATGTAGGGTTAGCTTTAAATTATGCAGTGAGAGCGCTTGAAGAAAAAAATATGATTATGTAAGGCAAGTAAAATGTTTCGATTGAGCGGCGCCCGGGAGTACCGGTTGATTCAAGGATGGATTTCGGGTGTAAATCTCGTCCTCATTTGGCGGTAACTTGAAATACGTGCTAGAAGTGCTTCAGCAGGGTTGATTCATGGATGGATGCGAATGTAGATCATTCCGGATATCCTCGAGGCATTCTAGGGCATTCTACAGTGCTAGAAGACTCAAGAGAGTGTCGCCCTTGATGAATGCACGATCGGTCATTGTACCTCGAATTCTAGGTCTAGATTTTCCTTGGAGGTCCCTTTACTGCGGCATATATTTTGATTTTTGATGGCATTAATATACTCTCTTCCGTTTTCTACTTCACTGAAGAGGAAAATGACGCAATGTTATGATTCATTGGCGGCGGGCTGAACTCGGGCGAGGCTGGATCACTGGCCACAGCAGGGTCACATGAATGTAGTGCTATTCAGGGCATTTACTTACTCGCTGCTGGTTTGATGGACATATGTTTATTAATTCTGCTTGGTTTTACAGTATGAATTATGGAATAGTAGGTGCTGGGAAAGGAAAGTATAGGTTTTGCTGATGCGTTGCATACGGTGAACTTAGATCCCATCCTCGGAAGGAAAAACACAGACTCAGGATGGAAACTCAAAGCTTCCGAAGGTTGACTTCCGTTCTTTGATAGATATGATGTCTAATTGCTTTATGCAGATCAGATACCTCCTATAGCTAGCATGACTCGCTTTGGTGGTTACATAGTACGTATGCGCAGGAACTTGAGTACTACCTCGAGGCTCTAGAAGATTCGCTTGCAACATTTTGATAGATAGATAAGATGCCTGTCTTTATCCTTATCCACCTGTGTGCATTAAGAGATCTAATGAAATTGTCTCATTGTTCAGATGCGTCAGAATTGGGTGCAGATCCGGTAGTCGTACTACTTCACGCAGGCTGCTGGCTGGTCCTCGGTGGAGAAGGCATGGTCACTGAGGATTTGTAGCTCAGGCATAGCCTTCGAGTTTTCCCTTGAGCTTGCGATATTATTACATTCACCTGTTTATTTTAACTTACGGGAGGAGTGAACGTACAGCATGCTCTGATCGGTGCGATTCATTACCTTAGGGTTCAAGTTGCATGCATATGGTCCACTACATCCTATTCCGGGCGAGTGAGTCACCCACTTGAGTAGATGGATAATAGTAAATACTATCTGTATGCTTAACATCTGTGCAGTGAATCTTGGGTACGCACGTGCTTGCGGACTCAGAGCAGAGCATAAGTTCTGATCGTTGCGCGATGGTCAGTGAATACCGCCTAAGTATACTCAGTTCCTTGATGGAGAATTAAAGAAATAACACAGCCTGGCCATCCGCCAAGAATTGTCTTTAGCTTTGAGTTTATGAATGTTCTGATAAATAGGTTATATGCTTATTATTTCCCTCCTATAGCTTGAAGTTATGATATATCACAGCTGCATGGCTGACAGCTGTAGATCCCATCCTTGTCGTCTTGATTCCTCGGAAGATCAGAGCACAGCCTGAGCATTGCACCTCGAGTTATAGATATTTTGCTTGAATTCATTTTGAGAGATAAGATATATACAAGATTGTTTACTTACTAGACCTATTTAAAGAACAAAACATGACTCGCTTTGATTATGGTTGTATAGTCAGACTACTTACACTATGTATCCAGGATGGCAGAGTCAATTCTTTTATTCAATTTGTATGGAGCATCTTTAGCTACTTTCGGGCAAAATTAGAACTCGAATCCGGGTTCTCATGGTCGAGGAAGGTCTCATGAGCTCCGATATGCAGATCCCATCGATCTATAGAAAAGAACACAACTGCATGAGAATTGTACCGCTCTAGAGGGATCTCTTTCACTTATTTGATACATAAGACTGATATATCTATAGCTTCTTGAGGAAGAAAGGAGGACTCACTTTGATGATTCAAATACTCTACTATGCCATAACCAGAGCACTGGCAGAGGAGTTTACTATAGTTATTCTCCTCTTATGTCTATTTTGATATATTACCGTTTATTTTTGTGTTGATGCATATAGCTGTTTGAAGAAGAAGAAAAGCGGCAGTCGTCTTCTGTCGAGAAAGGTCTCGTGGACTCCGAAACAATGAAGATCCCATCCCGGTAGAAGACAACACAGCCTGAGAGGGTTGTTAGGGTTTGTTTCTAGGAATTTAGAGGTTTCGCTTGCGTTTATGTTGATAGAGAAGATCCGTATGTAATATAGTGTTTACTTACTACAGCTACTTAAAGAGGAAATCCTGACATTCTTGATGGTTGCATCTACCACCATGGCAGCAGCACAGGATCATACCGCGGGCTAGCGTCTGTTTTGATAGATAAGATATGCTTTCCCGTTTGTTTCCTGTTTACTTTTACCCACTTTCGACCAAGTATGGGCTCGAAGAAAAAGAAGCACAACTTGTTTTGATGGTTGCAGATCCTATCCTCGGTAAGCGGATTGAACACAGCCGCCTGAGGATCGTACCTAGTTTTCGCTTGTATCCATTTGGTGGATAAGAGATATACCATTCTGTTCATCTGCTATAGCTCCTTACTTGAAGTAAAAAGTTAACTATTTTTGATAGCCACACAGTGGCGGGGTTATAGGTTGTATGCAGATCGTGAGTAGTTGGTATCCGTACTTGTGATTTGGTCCTGTCATGTGAGAAGGGAAACTGTTCCAACACGGTAATTTCAGGGCTTATTTGTTGTTAGTAATAGTAATCTAATGAGCTCTGGCGAACAATAAACTTTTAAACTTTTTCTGATATTCTTATGCGTTTTTAGTGGTCTTTAGTATGGTCTTTCCAACGTGAGGCTGTGCTATTTCTTGCCTGTAAAGTTATAGATGTAAAGTTAACCATCTATGTACGTAAAGGTTAGTAGAAGAGATCGGTGATCATCGCCACCAGTGTGATAGATGAGCCCCGCTACTCTCAGCGCATAGACATGAGATAATGTCGTTGAAGTCAGTAGCGAGTAGGGAATAACTGATCAGGATCAGCGATTTGTATTTAAAAAGAAGATATCACAAATGTTTTGTTGCTTTTGGATGTAGATATATGGGAAAGGATATAGCGGGCACTGATGGCCGACTTCGAATAATAATAAATCACTCTTTCTGATATGAGCTGCCGTAGGATCCTTCCAAAGATTTATTCTTATAATTGAGGAATTTATGCTCCAGAAGCTATAGATATGAGTTAAGAACTATGTACGTAAAGGTATGAGGGACAGAAATCGGGGATCGCCGCCGGCCCTGTGATAGATGAGTAGGTTGCACCTTCAACCCCGCCACCGCCACTGTTGAGAACCCCATTGAGTCTGCTCTATATATGAAAACCATTGTGTCCATGAATACCTTAGCTACAGATAGAATACGCCATGATCAGGGATTTTCATGGAAGAGAGGGTCACATTCTCGATGCATACGAAGAAGAACTTTGAAAGCACGCGGAATGTGGAGTCAGTTTCGTTCTTTTTCTCACTCACTTGTCGATCCGACCTTCAGGCACTGTTGACTTCCCGCCTGAATTTAACGCTAGAGAGGGACTCGTATCAGTGGGAATAAGAAGCTCAGCGGCCAGCCGTCAGTGACAGATAGTTAAACTCAGTGGGTCAAGCATCCATCCGCATAGGTGTCCAGACTCCAGTTACTAACAAATTGAGTTTGAATCTTGCAGTACATAGATCGTATTGAGTCTGTTTTAGGTCTGGTGTAGGACATCAGATGGCGTCGAATAATATATTCAGTCACACGCTCAAGGAATCACAGGCGAGAAAGGTGTTCCTGGGATCGTTTTTCGTTTTTCGCTACTTTCGGATGCATACATCTTTACCTGTTTAGGAAAATCTCGACCAGAAAAAGAATGATTTCAAAATGATGTTTAATTATAAATTAGATTAGAAAGCTGTGACCCTCATGATGACCAGCGCCGTGAAGAAAGTGCTCATAAAATACCGGATCCTGGCAGATCTTAACAGTGATAGATGAACAGGCCGAACTTCTCTCCTTTTCGTCCTTCTATTCGAGACTATGTCTGTAGATCATATAATGAGTTCTTTAAGTTTAGGTTTGAGGTATCAAGCCTGACATTCAGGCGGTGCATGGGACATACTATGCAGAACCTCGGCTAGATTACGCTCGAGAGAGCACAGGATGGGTAGGCACCCACCTTTTCTGATATTGGTTTAGTTCTAAGTTTCCTTTGAGATTCTATAGGCGAGAAAGGAAAAAATATTATCTATTGTATTTGCTGTTTGAAAGTACTGTCGATGACCGACCAGGTGATAAAAATCGCCGGTGTACCACTATTGGCTAGCCTCTAGGATTCGGAGTACAGTTCGTATTCGATGAATACTTAAACAGAATATCTCTCCCCCAAGGTCGTTCGGTTTGAATATACTCATGCCAATAACGATCTCAGCGAGTGAGAAAATTGGATCCTTGAAATTTATCCTGAACGAATTAAGGTGAGGCTTGCAGGGAACATAGGCTGTAGGTACTAGTACAAGAAAGCACAGGATGGATTCGCTTCCCCTTGTTAAATCTTAATTTACGATTTATGACTCGCTTATGCTGTTCAGATGATAAGAAAGGACATAGTAAAAATGACGTTACGGTCTATTTTTTGTCTGAAAGGCTGTAAGTGTAAATGTAATGGTCAGGCGGTAAGAATCACCGGTGAGTGATGGGATGGCAGGATCTACTTGCTAAGACCTCTTACAGCGTTAGGTATACTGTGGCGAGTAATTCTATTATTCCATTTTGATGTATCAGAGAGCGATGTTGGATCGGTTACAGAGGATACCGCTTATTCTGTAGAAGAAAGTAGACTCGGAGGGCTCTCGCTACGTTCTGATACTTATTTTGGTTTTTATGACATGATTCCGCTCTTTCACAAAGAAATGAGATTATTCCAACTCTTTCCGCCTCTGAAAATGCTATGAACTTAACGATAAGTTGAGAAAATGTCAAAATAATCACCGCCGCAGCGATAGCTGAGAAGACTTCCTCCACCGAGTTAGTAGACCGTAATTAAGTCTGGATCTTCGAGAATATAAAGTTAATTGATCTTGTTAAGAGTGCAAAATTACCTTAACTCATGTGATCAAGCGTTCTTTTATGTGATATATCCTTTTTTACAGTCAAAGTCGTAGTACTCCGTTTTCAGCTTCCGTAGTGGGTCATCTGTGGGAATAATTTCAGGTAGATTAAACATATCAATCATAACCATATATCTTCATATTCCTAAGTCGATTAAGAATGTTGGTGCCGAGCATCAAAGTCGCAGCAGCAACAGGTTCCTGAATAATTCAATTGGGTCAGTCTCAATGTCACGTTAGTAATGAAGTTTGCTTATCTGTCTTGATTGAACTTCGCTTCACAGAGAAACCATCCGATATTATGCCTATATTATCGAGAATATGGTGTGTTTGGTAAAGATGCAGCTGATGATACAGTTATACCGCATATGGACATTCCATGTAAGTATCTTGAGGTGACAGGGATTCCGAATCCGGGAAGCCCATTGCTTGTCAGAATTAGTATTCGTCTGATAGACTCGAACTAGGTAAAGGTCAGAGAGATAAATCGAGAAGATCTTTTAAATATAGACGAGTATACACTGAGATGCATATCCACAATCCAATCTCTTTTACCTTCCAGGGCGGTTTATCATGCCTTGTTTAAACATTCAACCTTGGCCAACCTAGGCGTATCGGCTTACATAAGTGCAGGTAGAATTCCCTTTAAGAATATTCCCGTTTAGTAAAACGCTGCTGGACATGATAGTAAAGGCAGAATTGTGCAGGCAGGCGACAAATTTGGTGATTGGAAAAGAAAAGTGGATCGTGGGACACTGAGAAAGTCTGATCATCCGTCCTGTCGGTAACCGGGAAGGGCGGGAAGGTGCTACGTCACTGCCTGTCACTGCCGCTTTGTTAACCTTTACCACACCTATTTGAACAAAGAAGGCATATATTTGTTCTATGCCTCAGATTCTCATGGATATTATAAAGAGGCCGATTTCTCTGGCGTTGATTATATTCACTTTTCAATGGTGGAGAATCTCGCAATCTCGTCATAATGTCCCTAGACGTCAGCTGGGAAGGAAATCAGGTTAAAATGAAGTATGTATTCAAAAGCGAACTCTTATTGAAAATTCAGAAACATGTGTATACTATATATTAACAGTTTTATCTCTTTTCAGGATAAAGAAGCACCGCCATCTCACCCTTTTCTTGGCATGTCAAGTGGACCTCGCATGCAGCTCGCGGAGAGTCTGCATTCTTAATTCCTTTTTACCCACATATGTTCAAAGAAGGTAACCAATCAAGGTCTTGATATGAAAAGAGATTTTTAAAGGGTTCTTCTCAGTCTCGACGCTTCATATGTTCTCTCGACAGACCGTGCTTCCGAGGCAGCTTCCAAAAGAAAAAAAAGCCTGTACCACGATGATGGTGTATACTCTGATTCGGAATCGTGCGGAAAAGACTGGACACTTATATTCGAACGGACGCTCTTTCGGGAAGATATACTCATTATCAATTGGTTTCGATGGTCGCTACTCCCAAGCAGGCTGTGACGACACCTATTCAAAATCACGCCCAAGGTTATATTTTCCCCTGCACTACATACTAACTTCATGCCAGGTCCTCCCCTGTACAGCATCGGTTTGCGCTTTTATATATTTCCTTACGCACGGTCTATAGTGGTGAAATCCCCACAGACTCACCTTGTATCATCGTCCAAATTGCCTGCGAAAATGGAGTCTCGACCTTCTTCAAGATTCAAATCACGAGAGGACCTATGTAACGACATGGCTGGTCTCGAATGAACACTAAAGGCAAAGACGTGTTAACATAGTTAGAGACGTATTCGCAAGTACTTATGCTCTAACCTATTGGATCATACACAGAGAAAGTGAGTGACTCATTACAGCTTCTGAGTACTGGTAAGTCGTAACCATGGACTGTGGATGAATTCCTATTATAATTCTATCCACAGAATCGAAGTTTCTAGGACACGGACTCCAGCCTCCCAAGTTCTTGCGCAAAAAATATCACTTTCTCTGCACCACTGGCGGGTACACCAATTCGGAGTTCCCATCCCATTAGGTCTCAACATTTAAAGACACTATTAGAACTATGAAGTTAAGAAACCAGTTTCACACGGACTTTTTCTGACTCCTCCAGCTTGCGGCGACGCGGTTGTAGTCGAACACCACCCATTCAGCTTGCCAAAACTCAATATCCTGATTCACATATCCAGATGAACACTTCTACGAATCACAGTTCCCGTCCCTATCCTTTTCTTCAGATCTTAATCGCTTAAGACGTCAGAATCTTCGCTTTTAAGTTTTACAGATGTGACTACGGTATCCCTCCAAGAACTCGCCGTTGTAAGCTATGTGTGTCCACGACCCCTTCCTAGGTTGTGTAGTAATAGCAATAGGATGAGGTATGGGTGACAAAAATGCCAGGTTGGACACATTACATGAAACTGAAGTCGCAGCTTAAGTCCCCATGATATAATGACCATCCTGTCCGAATATGTAAAACATGCCCGGCGGTATGCCTCTCCCCATACTTCGTCATTTCTAAGTTCTCAGTATTTCACACTAAACCAGTACAAAAGGAGAGATTGCGGAAGGAACTGAGAGACAAAAATATCCTGTAAAGAAAAAGAAAGAAAGAAAAATAATATCATAATTGATTTACGTTAAAAGCATGAAATAGAAAAAAAAGGCAAACTGAAGAACATAAGCCCAGGATGTCAACATTCCACGCCGCTCATTTCCCCATTCACCAAATCCCCACATCCCTGACCCATGCTATGTATATTCATACACCCATCCTACACGGTAATATAATACTTATAAACGCAACCGTCCAAAAAAGCATAATCAGCAACATCCACTCTTCGCCTGCTGGTTATTCTCGATCGTCGGTGTGACAGTGATCGATTCACCAGGCTTTATCTGGTTCTGACTTTCGTTTTGCTCGAGGGCTTTATTGGAGACGATACGATAGATGTCTGATTGTGAATTGAAGTTTATTTATTTATTTATTTATTAGCAAAGTATGAGGGGACGCACCAGTGAGAATAGTTTGGAAGGCAGATTCGACATTAGATGCGTCTAGCGCGGAGGTTTCAATAAATGATAGGCCGTTCTCAGCTGTGACCCACAAGAAAAACACAAGACGCGGTTAATGGAGAAAGAAGCCAAGGGATGTAAAGAGACGCACCAGCAAATGCCTTAGCCTCTTCGGTGGGCACAGCCCTCAAATGTTTCAAATCACTCTTATTTCCGACGAGCATGATGACAATGTTTGCATCAGCGTGGTCGCGCAGCTCTTTTAGCCACCTTGTGACGTTCACGTAAGTCGCGTGCTTGGCGATGTCGTACACCAGGAGAGCACCGACTGCGCCGCGGTAGTACCTGGAGGACAGGATGTAAGTGGTGTGAAGGGTGGATAGGAAGAGCTACGTACGCGGATGTGATGGCACGGTATCTTTCTTGGCCGGCTGAATAGGCACGTTAGATCAAGGGAGAGATAGGGGACGGGAAGAGACGAACTCACCGGTATCCCAGATTTGACTCTTTACGGTCTTTCCATCTACGTTGATTGAACGAGTGGCGAACTCGACACCGATGGTCGACTTGGACTCGATGTTGAATTCGTTTCGTGTGAATCGCGAGAGGACTGTTGCCGAATTGCGTGTCAATAGTGAGCTAATGGATAGGGAGGGAAGAAAGAGGGACATACGGTTGGATTTACCGACACCACTGTCACCGATGAGAACTACCTATGTAAGAAAGAACGAAATAGATAAACGACGAATGTTCATTGATTAAGACCTCAGCCGTAAGTAAGACAAGACATAGCCACTGACTTTGAAGAGATAGTCATAATTGGAGGAATCCGCCATATGTCAGATATGTAATGGGATGATAGAATTCGGAATGGGTTCGTAAGAAGAATATGTAAGGAATTGAAAGGGGCAGGTGAGGTGGAGATGGAGATGGCGGAAGGCTGTTGATTGAGAGAGCAGGCGGAGCCTGAAATACCTTTACCCGAGCCGCCAGCGTCCATGCTTCCTCTCATCGCTATCCACTGAAACCCTCAGCTTGTACTATCATAATCGGGTTCTGACAATACTATGCCGACGTATTTGACATCAAGAACACCATTCCTGTCTCTCCCTGCAGTCAAATCCAGACCGAAGTCCCCGGTTCTGGGATAGTGATTTCACTCTTCTCATAGGGCTGAGGAAGGTATGTGATCGTGCTCTCTTATTTGCGCAGTCCGAGCATCTCTTATTTCACAAACAGAGGTTCTTGTCTGTTTGCACTATCCAGTATCAAAACCGAGCTTCTCTCGTTTGCGCAGAGTCGCAGACCGAGCCTCTGCAATCATACTCTCTCTGACTTCCCAGGAGTATGACCTGGATCCGTTCCGATGATTACATCGACGTGTTCTCAATGCTATCTCGTTGACTAATTGAGGTTCTAGCTATTTCTGAGAATTTGGCCATGAGATTTGTCGGACGGACTCACTCAACTGGGTCTTCGGCTGCTCTGGAGCCTCCATACCACATGAAATAATAGACTATACCTTGATCCTTGATCAGATTGCTCAGAGGAACTAAATGCCAATTATGAGCCTTGTTTCATGAATAGCGTTCCCAAGCCAGCGTTGAAACTGGATACGCGTTAATCTTCCATGTATCTATAATTCTACATAGTCAATATAAATTTGCAATCTGATATATACTTAATACTCCACGAAAAGAGATGGAGATATCGATGTCGCTCTGCAAGTTCGAGAGGAGCCCATAAAAGATGCGGTCCATCTGCTACTGAACTTTAAGCCTTGGTGGAAAACCTCCTGAGGCGTACATATTTCCAGGGAAATGGCGGACAATAAAGTTTGCGACTGGAAAGAATCCAGTAGCGTTGCATGGTCCATATAAGAGATAGAGTCGTGATTTCGTATCTCTGTATAATTGTATAATCAAATCCACGCTACTAATCAATAAGGAATCTCTGTGAAAAGTTTGCTAACACTCTCCTATAATAAAAATTAGTCATTATGCATCATAAGTATGTCATAATCACTTACCCCATAATGACTTCTCCGTATAACCTCCGCCAAAATATTTCCAATATCTATCACCTCAATTTTGTCACATAGTCTAAGATTCTCTTCCTGGGGAATCGTGTTCGTAACAATAAGCTTCCGCAATGTGCTGTTTTTAATGGTTTCGAGTGCATTTCCGGATAGAATACCATGAGTGACCATGGCGTACACTTCGGTAGCACCAGCTTCCGTAAGTTGTTTCGCTGCGAGGCATATCGTACCGCAAGTATCAGCCATGTCGTCAACCAAAATCGCAATTTTGCCTGTGACATGTCCGACAAGAACCATACGGCTGACTTCATTCGCCTTCTTGCGCTCTTTATGGAATAGGGCAAAGTCGACCCCGAGACGGTCGGCCATAGACGTGGCACTAAATGGGTATGAGCTGTAAAGAAATACGCTGGACAGCAAAGTTCATACCGTTTGGCGCCGCCTGCGTCGGGGGAGACAATAATGATGTTAGAGATATCGAAATGTGTCCGGATGTAGTGTAGCGAGGAAGGCTCGGCATACAGCTGGAGGCGTACTGAGTCTATCGAATCTGATTCAAACGTGGGAGATTACTCACACTACAAAGGATCCAATAGGAGAGAGGCGCCGCAAAGCACATATACATGGTCAAGAAAAGAGCCATGTGAGCGGTGCACAGGTTACACTTACTTGTCTACAGGCACATCGAAGAATCCCTGGATTTGTGAAGCATGCAAGTCCATGGTCTACACAAAGCATCGATTATTAGTTGAATATAGCGGAAAGACAATTGCTTGCAGAACTTACGATGACATGATCACATCCCGACCTCTGTAGCATGTTCGCCACAAGCTTTGCGGTGATGGGAGCACGACTCCGTTCCTTCTTGTCCTGACGAGCATAGGGGAACAACGGGATCACCGCGGTAATCCGCTTTGCACTAGCGATCTTACAAGCATGAATCATAATGCAGATCTCCATAAGTGCAGTATTAATCGCGCCACATCCCGTGTTCACAATGTACACATCGTCTTCGCGGACAGATTCGGCGATGCGGACGTTCGTTTCGCCAACGCCATTTCGAGTGACTTCGGCTTTCGATAACGGGAGACCAAGTCTGCAGAGAATTGGTATATATGAAGCGAATACAGAGGGCAACGAACCTCCGTGCAATGTTTTCGGCGAGTTCAGGATGACTCGTCCCTGAGGGAACAAGGTTGGATAGCTGTCTAAAGCAGTAGGTAGGTTATATGAGACGAACCAGTGAATATTTTAATTCCTCGTCCTACGAGCATTGGGGTAGGGGATAAGATATGGAATATAGTGGCGGGGACAATGGACCAGCAGCAGGAAAAGCCGACGTAATCACGTGAGATCAGTCCGAAGGTTTGGCGCGCACGTCCACTACAGTCACCTCCGAGTCAGTGTCGTGCAAGAGCCCATTTCTTTCTTACGGATACCTTGTAGAGACGCGTTATGGAGCGCCGTAGAGTTGGTCAGAAACGTCCAGCACCGTCAGAAGGTAATTTGCTACGCCAACCGTGACTTCCATGATATTCCTTCTAACCCGATTCCGTCCTCGTTTGCTCATTATTTACAGAGGTTCAATGCTGGCAGAATATCTGCGCCACCCTTAACCATCTCAGAAGTTTGGCCAATAATGTCGCCACCACCGATGTTATAACCCGCGTGAACAGAATAATTAGCACGCTTCCACCTGGTGATGATGTCCCCGAAAACCAGGAAGCCTTAAGGCACTCACATAAGAAACTTCTCAACGGTATCTCTGAGATCAGAGAGGCTGCGGAGAAAGAAGTAAAGTCAGTGATTCTTGCTATCCATAGGCAGGATTCAGTGCTCACAGCACCGCAGATCTATCAACGAGGCCCTTGAACAAGTTGGTATTCTACTTGCTCTTAGGCAAGCTCCAGATGTCAATCATCAGGGTATATTATTTCTTTGCGCTCACTATTTAATTTATTCATTATCTGCAGAGAAACGCATGAAACGTCAGCGGATGTCTTCGCCTTCTTCAGTACCTTCAACGCCGAATAGAATGGCGACACCGCCTGCGACCAGTGCAGCACAACCTCGAACAGCACAGAATGGTATCCCTTTACAACCGCAGCTACCCTTTTCTCGAGATCCTAAGGCGCGTCGAGAGGCGCTTGCCAGACAACTACCTTTGCAACCAGGAAGAAAGGTTGCCTTTCACCAGCCTCCTGCTAAGCCTGGCACTGCTAAAGTGGATGGTGCTGACGGCGATGGCGAGACTTGGATTTTAGCCGTAGTCAAGAAATGTATAAATCAAGATAAGAACAGGTTGGTATCCTTTTCAATCATACTCCGTCATGATATCTTATTTCAGTAGATATGAAGTCCAAGATGTGGAAAACCAGGAAAATGGCGAGCCTGGACAGTAAGGAACATATTCATCCATGTCTGTGGCTAGATGCTAACACACATGCTCTAGGTCTTGGAACACGACGTTGCGGAACTTGATACCCTTGCCCGATCCCAATGCACCTCCAAATAGCGCCATGCATCCAAATTCATATGAAGAATATCTAGTAGGCTCTATTGTGATGGGGCTTTATCCCGATACCAGCTGCTTTTACCGAGCAGAGGTTGTGGCATCCCCGGGCATGAGGGTGAGTTCAAATTGATTTGCTCTGAAGATCGATACTGAGCTCTATTAAAGTCCGGTGCGCCCTCTAAAAACCCCGGTATGTATCGACTTAAGTTTGAAGACGACGACGACCAGGTGCGAGTAGTCGCAGCGCATTTGGTTGTCGAATGGCCCGGCGTGTGAGTGTTTGCAAGGAAATGGACCTTTGTATTTTTGGTTAAACAGTGCATGCTTTGATCTTGGCTTTTGTAATTCTGTATTTTACCATGAGATCGCAGTTGTAGGGTAGAATAAAGGAAACAAATAATTTTGTGTGATATATGATCGGTGATGGCATGTTGGCCTCGACGCGTCGACTGGAGTACACACCCGCCAGCGCTCCAGCCTCAACCTCTTTTGAGACCACCCACCCAATATCGCCTCGGCGCGTGAACCACCGAGTTCCGCCTTCGCGACTCGTCTTTTCTTTCTCTTCTTTAGCATTTCATGGCAGTGAACGTCTCCCGCGGCCGTGGTCGTTCTAACCGTTCTCGTGCAACTGAAGTGTCTCCACCTCCTGAAATGGATCTTGACGTTCCCCAGATCGTCACCATCAACCAAGTGCCGCCTTCTAGTGAGCCCGACTTCGAGGAAGAGTATGCTACAGAAGAAGAGGAAATCGACGAAATTATCGACGATGACCTCCCGCAACCTCCTCCAACTCGTCCAAAAGCCAACGGCAAGGCCAAGGCCAAGGCCACTCCCAACAACGCAACTCCCAACGTGACTCCTCCGCCTGCTGAACCACCGCAACCCTCGCCAGAGCCTCAAATTCCTCCATTACCGCCCCGTAAACTCGGAGAGTCACATGTTGATCTGAAAAGAATGGAGAAGATTATGAAGTCCCATGGTAAGTCTGTCTGCCCTGGTATGACGGACAAGTTTTCCTGACACGCGTTTAGGTGATATCCTCCCACCAGCCAAGGACGCCATCTTCATCGTAGGACTAGCTGTGGTACTTGGACCAATTCCGTCATACACTAAACGAGTGCTTATTTCTCTTTTAGGAAGAATTTATTAAACAGCTGGCCCTCACTGCGAGCAAACATGCAGAGGAAGCACATCGCAAAACAATTACGCAAAATGATATGGGTATGTTTCTAGCTACCTATTTTTATTGCTCAGTATTCTGAGGTGGCATAGCTCTCGCGGCACAGTCGGACCCCGGCTTCTCCTTTCTCCGCGGTACGCGTCAGTTAATCCCTTATTCCGCCAATCTCGCTCACTTTTCTGTTAGAAACTGTTTCTATTCCTATTCCTTTGTCAATTGCACTACAAAGACGCGCAGAAAAAGAAACAGAGCGGACATTAATCGCAACCGAGCTTGTTCACCCACCTTCAGCCGCCCTCGGAAATGGGGCAACGACGCATGTACAAAAAAAGAGACAACCCCCGTTACCAAAACCTGCCGCACCTCCAAAGAACAAGATACGTACTTCGGCGCGTCAAGCAAATGGTCGAACGTCTGCTGTTGCTTCCGGCTCTGCCTCGGCACCTGCACCCTCAACGAGACCAAAGCGTGCCGCAGCTCAGAAGGGACGGGAGAGTTGGGCACATGCAGAGGACGACGACGATCAGGAGTTTGAAAAGGAGGGGACACCCGAACTTCTGGTTGAAAAGGAAGATGAAGATGAAGCGACAGAAATGGATGTTGATATGAACGGGGCAGAGTGGAAGGCGTCAAGGCCCACTGCAGGAAATGGACGGGCAGGCCTTATGAAAGGATTCGGTCCTGGTGCATATAGTAAAGTTGGCGGGGTTATCGTAGGCGGGCCTTCAACTCGGCCTGTTTCAGCTGCTACAGCGGGTGCTTCACCACCTCGTTCTCGTAGCTCATGGGGTTTTGCTGCTGAACCGCCACGGTGAGTTTCATTTCCTCAAAATCATCATTATGTTCTAATACAACGTTGTAGGAATATGGGTCGAACCATATACAGTGACCGTACAGATGAGGAAGCGCGGAAGGCAGCAGTCGAGGCCGAGGAGCAGCTTCGATATAACCGTACTCGTCGAAAGTTCGACCTTATGGATCAGGATGAGCCTGAGGGAGAGACCGCCGATAGATGAACGATCTGCAATGGATGTGGTGAAGTTGCAGGTGGTGTATGCAGTGCACACTGCACTCTTACATATTATTCAGTCATTATGAATAAGACTCTTGGCATAGAATTGTATTGGAATGACATTCCCTATTGCATATTTTCTTACTTTTTGATTCTTTTCAGTGCAATACTTATTGGATCTTCTGTACTAGCGTCGAATAATACTACAAGCTGTTTTTCTATTCCGTTCTGAGATCCTCGTAATGGAAAGCCTTCGATTTCTTAAATAATATTAGCTCTCGCACAGAACGAAATCTTTGAGGCTGTTAATTCTTTTCGTACAGCGAAGACAAAGTGGAGACTGATTGTGATTAGATGGAGGAATAAGCGCTGTGGCGGACGCTGTTTACGAATACAGTCATATTGCTTTCGAAGAAACCCGTCGATCCTCAATATGATGCATAGCACTGTCAAGGGTTTTCCTTCCTCCTGTTCTCTACCTTCGACCATTCCCTTGCACTATGGGATACGACCCAGTCAGTTACAGCTTTCTCTGTCTTTTGAGGGGTCCTGCTCACCATTTCGATCTCATAGGACCGCTTCGACCTGGTTGACGACTTTTGGCTTTGTCGCCTATGCAAGGAAATCCTGAAGGATCCAATAGTCGTAGGTGTACAGAGTCTCCTTCGCGCTGAACTTGTATGAAGCTCTGCATCCATGTAGATATGTCCTGCAGATCATATCATCTGTCGGTATGTACTATTCCTCCGAGGTGTTATCTCCACTCATGCGCCGCTATAGGGAATGTGCACCGATTGCCACAATTTGTCCATGGCCAGAATGCGAAGAGAAGATCTACAAGCAAGATTTCAAGACTGACAGAACGGCTGCCCGGTTCGTCAATGCACTCACTATCTCATGCGAGGAGTGCGATTGGAAAGGGCCTGTTTCTCAAGAACCGGTTCATGCTGTGGCTGTAAGCACCTTATACTCGCCACGTTCGCTTCGGCTCTTACGCCTGCTGTGTCTATAGTGTGACTTTCGCCTAGTCAAATGTGCAAATACTGTACGTCTTTTAGTCCCCCAATATCTCCACCGCTCATATTTTGGCTACATGCAGCATTGCAGTGCTACCGTGCTACATAAGGACCTATCCGTACATGTAGCTCGTTGCTCGGAGCCACCTATCGCATGCCAGAATAGTCCGCATTGTTCTTATTCGTGCTCCAAAGCTGCTATAAACGAACACGTTATGAACTGCAAGTACTATCCGTATGTCACCTCTTTTTTCCGTTGTTGGATTGAAATCTCACATACAATGGTAGTTGTCGCTGGAATGAATCGGGGTGTACTTTTCGTGGATCCTTAGAGACCGTCGCCTCCCACGAAACTTATACAGACACATTGCATGAAGAATTTGCCAGATTGAAACGTATATATCTCCCATCTATACTTCCCAAATGCACTCCTACCCGCGAAGATGGTGACAAGGGCAAGAACGCAACCTCCCTCGTTAACTCCGAAATCAGCAAATCTATCGAACCTCGCACCTTAGAGAGCAAACCAAAATCTAGGAAGATTCAAGCTTCTTGTGACATTCCCGTTGATGAATATATTGTAATCGAGGAACCGATTAGCGAGCATGGTGACGACGAAGAAGATGAAGAGAAGCCCGCCCGTCCAAGTAAGAAGAAGAAATCCGAGCGGAAGAAACAGAAGAAGGCTGCGGAGCAATCGGATACGGATGATGAAAAGCGAGTCAGAAAAGCAGAAAAGGCTAAGAGGCGTGAAGAGCGTAGGGCCGAACGAGCTGCTGCAAAGGCGAGCGAGTCAAACGCTGAGCAATCGGAAGCAATCAGCCCAGAAATCGAAGACAGTTCTTCGACTCACACTTCGGCCAAGGATCAAAAGAAGTCTGGCTCTGCGGCTTCGAACCATTCACATATTTCCTCGTCCCCTCCGAGCGCAACAACTTGCAACCAGGTATCAGAGCGCTCTGGATCGACCAAAGGTAGCAAGCTCAACAACAATCTCACTGTGACGGGGGCATCCACCGATTCTGTTCCGTCCCGACCCTCGGCGTTGAAGAAACGCGACCCAGAGGAGGCCGGCCTCGACTCTACCATTTCTTCTTCTGGCACGCCAAAAAAGAAGAAAGTGCGTATTAGGTTGCCTAGTCCGTTTTTGCAACCAGATACAGACGAAGAAGAAGCGGAAGGGACCAACGGCAAAGAAGGGACGAATGTACAAGACTCAGGCGATGATTCGGAGGAATGGGATGAACTTATGATTACTGATTCCGCAGCTTCCGAACGAAAACCGAGCGATCTCAAGGAGGAAGTGGAAGTTGCAACATCGGTCGTCACTCCAACTCCTGCGTCGTTGCTTGCCAAGTATCATGCGTCGAAGCCTAAAATCCAGCAAGCCCAAAATCATTTCGACCCAAACGGACAGCCTGCTAGGTTCCCTCCGGTATCCCAACCGAATCCATATGGTTGGCATGTACCTCAGCTTGGACAATCTTTCTCCGCCGTTAACGCTACTCCCAAACCATATAACAATTTCGTTTCGCCCATTATGTTGAATTCTTTGAACAAATAATCTGTCCGTGTATAATGAGGTTTGTTGAATGCTGTCATCTAGATTTCTGGACCTTTTTGCTGCGCTTCTTTTGTCCCTTTTTTTTTTTTTTGATACTCTTGACATCGATGTATCCAGCATGTAGAAGACGAATTTGCAAATAAAATGGAATGTTGCCGGTGGTGCCGTGGAATATCCTCGGCGTTATTCTGAAGCATGCTGACCGTCACTATTAACCTGTAACGGCTGGTGTGCATTGATACATTTCCAGGTCGTACTCAAGATCGAATGTTCTCTTATCAATTGGCCTTGCAGTTCTTACCGTCCTCAACCAACTCACAACTTTTAATATGAAGCCTGTACTTCGAATATTTGTAAGATTTCTCTGTCCTCATACTACACCCCGATAACGCGGAAGACTAAGCACTTCTTTTCGCATGCTGGTTGACAACCTGACCTAGTCATCTGACCGGTTTTCGGTACATTCGGTACATGCCAAGACATGGATCACGCTCCACTGAATCCATCTAAGTACAAAAAGCAATGGCCTCAGAAATGTATTTCTCTAGGGACTTTATCCACCATGTCCGCTCCATCGCGTTCCTCTTCTCCACAGTCAGCTGTCAAGGAAGACTTCAAAGACTCTGTCAAGGAGAAAGAACGTATAAAGCTCAAATCTCCTGAAGAACGTCAGGCAGCACTCAAGGCAGCACTCGAAGTTGATCCCGGTGTCAATGCTTGGAGTATTCGCGCCTTTTATTTCTATTTGATCGTTCTCTGTGTTTTCTGCTGCTCTGGAGACAATGGCTTTGATGGAACCGTCATGTCAGGTATCAACGCCATGGCTCAGTATCAGTACGTATATCCCTTTCATTAAATATTCTTTTGTGAAGAATTTTCTTAATAAATTAGAAAATATTTTGGTCTGATGTCGACTGGCAAATCAACTTCGTATGGGTCTTTCTCCTACATGTACGTTACGAAGATTGACCTTCTTCTTAGAATTGTCTTCGGTATTTACACCATCGGTTCATTGACGGGAGCCATTCCCGCAGCTTATCTTCCTGATAAATTTGGCCGAAGGTTTTCTATGTTCATCGGAAACATGTTCATTATTGCAGGTGCTCTGGTGACGGCCAACGCAAGGCAAAAAGCGATGTTCATTGGAGGCCGTTACCTTACCGGTGAGCTAATTGCCGTTGTGCAGCTGTTTCTATCTACTCATGTATATCTTAGGTCTCGGTTCATGTGGGTAATTCACACTGATGGAATAATATACTTACAAATGCTTACGCAGCGTTGGCCTCGACATCTGCAAAGTCGTACCTCGCCGAAATGGCCCCGCCCCAAAGCCGCGGCCGTTATATGGGATATTTGAACTCATTGTACGTTAATTACTGCGGTTTAGTTTCTTCTATGAGCTAATTTTCCTTGGAATGTTCTTTTCATAGTTTTTACATCGGTCAAATGACGGCTAGTGGTATAATGGTTGCCAGTGGTCGTTGGCACAGTGACAATTCGTGGCGTGTACCCTTATACATCCAGGTATGTTAATTTCCTGCAGAATTGAGGATCAAATTTTAACCATTCAATTTCTATTTCCATAGATGGGACCCGCTGTTATTAATGCGATGTTTATTTTCTTGTGCCCCGAGTCGTGAGCAAAATCTAATTCATACTGTATAGCAATAACTGATTAAAATTCCAGGCCTCGCTGGCTATATGCCAATGGTAAACCTGAGAAGGCGCGCGAGCTTTTGGCAAAACTGCATTCCCATAATGCAGATATCAAATCCCCGATCGTGGATTTGGAAATTGAAGAGATTGAAGAAAGAATTACACTCGACGGCGCTGACAGTACGTCCTAACGTTTATGTATCAACTTTCCTCACTGACTGGTGAAATAGAGAGATTCTGGGACTTCAGGCCCTTGTTTAGGACGAAAAGTGATAGGAGACGAACGGGGCTCGTCGTCATGATAGGTGTGTATAATCTGAATTACAGTAGTCCAGCAACGTTACTCAATGAGCTCATGACAGGTGCTTTTGGGCAGTTAAGTGGAAACGGGGTGATTGTTTTATTTTAGTTGATTGAGCCGGTGATTAATGGCTAGTATCTATAGCTCATAACGTACTTCTTGCCGGTTCTTTTGGCAAATGCGGGAATTACGTATGTAGCGTGTCTTTCTTTCTAATCATTGACCTGATTCCTTGATACAGATCACAGAACAAGAAGTAAGAGTGTCAATATCTCTTTATGCAGCTTTATCAAAGAGATTCCAGGTTAACTTTGAACTTCGTGAATTCAGTCACAAGTTTCATCGGTGCATTAGCTGTGAGGACTTTATCTTCCCGATCAACAATTTTATACTCATCTTTGACTAGGGTTCCACTATTGTTGATTTCTTTGGACGTCGTCGTCTCACACTCACTGCAACTGGCAGTCTAGTTGTATTATTGGCAATCATTTCAGCCCTCCTCAGCCATCCTAATTCTAGCTCTGCACGCTCAAGTGCAGGAATATCATTCATTTACTTATTCATGGTCGTATTCTCGTTTGGATGGACACCCATGTATGTGTTCGACTTGTTCCTATCCAATTTATCTAACATGAAACTTTGTACTCAGGCAGGCCTTATATCCTGCAGAAATTTTAGGATATGAAATGCGAGCAAAAGGATTGTCATTCCTGCTTGTTGTTGTTCAAGGTGAGTAGTATTTGATTATCTGGTAATTCATATTCTCCTAAATATTCATTAATAGCTGTCTCCTGCATTAATACCTTTGCACTCCCTATTGCCTTGCAAAAGATTGGATGGAAGGGTGCGTAGATGATTAAAAATGAAATGAACAATGTTGCTCATCCAAAATATCAAGTTTACCTAATTTTCCTCTGCTGGGATGCATTCGAGTTTGCAGTGGTTTACTTTAGCATGGTTGAAACGAAGGGATTGAGTCTCGAGCGTAAGTATCGTTCTTTCGATCATAGTCATAATATGATTCTAATTTTTTTCTTTCTTTCAGAAATTGATGAAGTATTTGAACAGCATAATCCTCGAAAATATAGTATTGAGCTGAAGAAGCGGCGCAAGAATGCCACCCGGGGTGTCTGATGGTTCCGGAGCTTAGTGACTTTATATGACTCTATGGTTGAATACTCTTGATTATATTCTCTGAGTTTAGACCATGGCAGGATGAGGGAGAAGGAGTGTATGACACTGTATACATATGTTGTATTGAAGATTGGCCAATAAATTTGATGCACACCTTCTGTGATAGGCACTGATATTTAGGCGGAGTGTGGTGTAACCACTAATTCTCTGGTTTTATTCAAGCTTAAGTTGTTATTCTATCTTCGTTTTATTATTCTAATAAATTTTCTGTATTTTAAGCGGCCGCCTTTGTTTTCTATTTTTTTCTGCGTCATGTACTCTAGGCTTGCACATGAGTCAACCTGCGGATCACCTGGATCCGCAGGTGTGGGTTTTGTGATTTCCAACATCTTGACCCAGATCTGTGCAGGTTTTGGTTGCAGGTGACTCCGATCTACCTGTGAGTCATGCAGGCCAGGTCTATTGCGGATTTTGACTGTTAGCAGGTTGAAACTCATTGAGTTGCATTTATTCAAAGTAAAAAGAAAGGTCACAGCAAAATCTGAACTCACAGCACCTGATGTTCAGAATTATAATTCACTCAATTAATTGACATCTCTTTAACACATACACCAACAGACTGTTATAAATGTAAAGCAGTTGTAGCAATGGATGCCAGATTTTCTTATTCCCCCAGCATAAATATTCATTATTATTTTTATTAAAATTTGTCTGAATTTGAAAATAATATAAAACACAGTTTCATATGTAAGTAAACAACAATATTCTGCAAAGGAATCAACATATTTAATATTCCTCCCATAATCTTTTACCTCAAGAGCTTGCTGAAACTAGGGTTGATCACAGGTGACTGTAAGGGCAACCCTCGCAGCCGAGCGGACGTCACGCAGAGCTAGCAGAGGGGAAATCTAGCAGAGGGGAAATCCAAAGATATATAAGTAAATGAAATATATACACGCGAAGGGAATCTCACCTAGCAGAGGGGAAATCCAAAGAGAAAGACTTGGATTGCCTCTGCCAGAGTGAGCCCACTATATACTGTCCGGAAACGGGAACACTAACTCCGAAAGGAAAGTGAACAATGATCTGATGAACCGGAAACAATAAAGAAAGGGGAAACGAACCAATGAGAAGGAAAACAAGGGAAGCGGAAGCGAACGGAGAAACAATGGAACAATCTCTAAGCCGATCGGCGCTAAACAACCCATCACTCATGCGCTATGACTATATGCGCATATATCCTCCACCAGGCGACCATTGTCTCCAACCAAACCTCCCACTCTCCGGCCATAGGAGTCGATGAATGTGTTGAGGGTGAATCCCGCGCGGAATCGCTTCCAGAGGGTGCTTGACGCGAGGAATAATTCCGGACGGAAAGGTTCCAGCCGGAAATCTGGAGGCGTCCCCTGACAGTGACCTTCAGGTGCACCCTTAGGTGATACCTGCAGGTATGTTGATTCACTCTGGGGATACCTCCACCCTTACAGGCGGACACCTGCAGGTATCAAATACCTATACAGGTGGTTTTTCATGAGTACCTGTCATGGGTTACCTGTGGGTTATCTGCAGGGGTGATACCTGCAGGTATGTTGATTCACTCTGAGGATACCTTCACCCTTACAGGTGGACACCTGCAGGTATCAAATACCTATACAGGTGGTTTTCATGAGTACCTGTCATGGGTTACCTGTGGGTACCTGTGGGTTATCTGCAGGTACCTGAGGGTTATCCAGGCAATTTCATATATATATCCACTAATACAGGGAGGGGGGTCCCTATTTGCTATCCTGGACTCATATTTAACAAGTATTTCCCTTGCAGCATTGAATTAACACAAGTTTTGACATATTTACAAATACCTGTACAGGTATTCATTTAGCAAGATCAATACCTCCACCCTTATGGGTATTTAAGTGCTGGGTACCCATGGGTTCAGGTGTAAAAAGCTGCAGGTGAGCAATACCCATGATCAGCCCTATCATTGATCCAAATTTATAAAATCACAATCCATGGTTGTAAGGGCAACCCTAAACGATCCACAGACCTCACACGAACTAGTAGAGGGGAAATCCGAAGTATAAATAAACAACCCAAAGTAGCATACATTGAATGAATGCTCACCTAGTAGAGGGGAAATCTGAAGAGAAAAACTCTAAGGATACCCACCACTAGAGAGCCCCTAAATACCCACAACTCGAGATAAGAAGATATGAAATAAAAGATAAATGGAGTAATAGAAATAACCAAAGGGGAGATAGAGGTACAACCCTGAGTCACCTGACCAACCTCCATATGCCTCCCGAATGACCCTGACACCTCAAGTATGAGGTGAGGCTAAAGCCCCAAAGTTTCTGTGAAGTAACGACAAAGTGGAAGCAAGTCATCCAAAGTGTAAATGAAGGGGGACAAAGTGAAATGAAGCAAAAGCCAAGTAAAAGCCAAGTAAAAATAAAATAAAATAAAACAAGCAAAGGGAAATGAGGGTGAAGCAAAGTAAAATGAAGATAAAGTGAAGTTGTCTGAAGTGTGAAACAAGTGAAATGAAGTAAAAATGAAGTAAAAATGAAGTAGAAAATAGGTTGTCCCCTGACATCACCCCCTCTTCTAGGTGCTATGTCCTCGGAGCACTTGTTGATCTTCGTTGTTCACGAAATTGAAGGGATTGAAAGGCTGTTGCTTGAATACACCTTGGAGCACCAGGGTGATTTCGGTGAAAGTCCTCAACCAGCTTCGGAGCAGCCATATCATGTTTGGGGATCCATTCATTTGCTTTGCAACCATATCCTTTCCACTTGACAAGATATTCAAGTCTTCGGTGACTAACTCAGCTGTCCAAAATTTCTTCAACTTCAAAGTGTTCCTTGCCTTCAATGACTTGGGGTGGTGGTGGTGGTTTCGCTTTGTGGCCAACTATGGGATCTCCAGGGGCTGGCAGGATTTTAACCACATTGAAAACCGGATGAATATGACTCATAGACTTTGGAAGTTGAAGCTTATAAGTATTTCATCCAATCTTCCAAACTACCTTGAAAGGCCTGAGGTAACGATGTGCAAGCTTTGGCGAAGGGCAAGTAGTCTTAATATCACTGCTGTCAAGAAATACTTTATCACCAGGGTTATATTCTGGACTCGGCACTCTTCGGCGATTGTAATACTTCGCCATGTCATCCTTCACCCTGGCAAGGGCTGCTTTTGCTTCTTCAAGAGCCTCTTGCATTCGGTCTTTAAACTCATTGACAGTTTCAAGTCTCGAACTCTGCTGGTTCAGCTCAAAGCCCATCCTCAGGTGACATCCTGTTTTATTGCATGAAGGGTGTCTGTTGAGTTGAAGCATGAATATGGTTATTGTATTGGAACTCGGCCAATGGTAATAACTCCTCCCAATTGTTCTGTCTTTTGTTTATGAAGAGCTGAAGATATTGCTCAAGCTCTTGATTTACTCATTCAGTTTGTCCATCTGCTTGGGGATGATAGGCTGTTGTTGCTGTGAGCTTGATCCCAAGAAGTCTATACAATTCATGTGTGAACTCCGCTACGAACTGATGGCCTTGATCTAAAACAACTTGCTTCGGAAGCCCATGTAGCTTCCAGACATGTTGAAGATAGAGCCGAGCTGCCCCAAGGGCTGTAATAGTGGTATGGGTTGCAACGAAGTGTGCTCGTTTGCTTACTGAATCCACTATGTTCATAACTGAGTTGAAGCCATTGGATTCAGGAAGTTCGACAATGAAATCAATGCTGACTGTATCCCATCTCTGTTCAGGAATAGGCAGAGGTTGGAGTTCACCTGTCGGTTGCCTTCACTGAATCTCTGTTCAAAGACAAAGGTCACAGGTGCTGACATATTGACCAATATACCTTGACATCTGTGGCCACCAGTAATTTTGGGAGACAAGTTCTAATGTCTTCTACCTTCCTGGATGCCCCAAGATCATGGAGTCATGATGTTGTATAACATTTGTTTATATCTTAAATCACACACGACTAACTGAACTCTTATACATATATTGAGTAGGTAGTACATGGTGTGAAGTAAAAAGATATATGCTGGCACCTAATGCACCGGCATGCTAAATACAGGCTGTTGTGGACACTTATGGTGTCCACACTAAGTATATACTGCATATATGTATATAATAGAATACATATAATAATGATATAACAGACTATATCTGTTACATGTTGTAAGGCAATTTGGTGCCGAAGTTCGGGATTGTTTGGAACATAGATCTTTCCTCAAAAATATAACAAGCCCTGTATCTCAGACCACTCTGCACTCTTCACCGACTTTGTTGACCCTTTCCGAAGTTCCTCTACTGCCTTTGCCACTGAATCCTCCTTCACTCCATCTCTGAATGCCTTACGAATATCTTGAGGTACATCTCATTCTTCACCTTAAAGCAAAACACCCTCCAGAGCTCGAATTATGAATAGTTCAGGTCAATTTAATACCAAGTTTTCATTGTCATCAGTGCCTGAGCCATGATCAGACCTTTGAGAGAGTGCATCCGTCTTCCCCATACTTTGGCCCAGCTGATGCTGTAAGGTAAAGTTGAAATGAGATAAAAATAGTGACCAGTGAGCCTGCTATAACGTTGTTTATATCTTATATCACCCTAGACTAACTGAACTCTGATGTATTGAGTAGGTAGTACAAGTGGGTAATAGTAAAAAGATATATGCTGGTGCCTAATGTGCCAGCATGCTAAATACACCCCATTGTGGACACTTATGGTGTCCACACTAATTATATAATATATATATGTATATTAGTTATTACTTATATAATAATATAACAGTGTATAACTGTTACATCCTCCCCGGCTGACTGCTACTAGCAGTCACTCATATAGATCATCTAGTTCCTGATCTACATTCATGGTACTCTCATTGGGGAGAGTACTGCTAGTACCAGCTACTACTGGTACATGCATTTCCACATCAGGAACACCACTGGGTGGTCCTTCCTCATATGGAAGTAGAGGCTCACACACTTGGTGGTAAGAATCCAAGTCCGCATCCAACTGCTGCTGGCTAGATTCACCAGTTTTAGCCGGTGTAGGTGCATGAACTGATAAATGTGACTGAAGTGATCCAGTCACAGGTCGCTTGCCCTTATGTGGAGCAGGGGGATGCTGATTTAGCTGCATATATGATGCACGTTCAGTGCCAGCGGTGCTACAGGGCCGCTTCTCTTCATGCCTTTCCATGTAAGGTATGATTTTATTATATATTTGTTCTTTGGACAAAGAACAATGCTTAAGGATCAGCGCTAAAAAGTCTGGTCCTGTGGGAAGTTTCACAGATGCAGGCACCTGTGATTTGCCTTGACGTCCATTTATTATCTGGGACCCAACTCACAAAGGATTTGAACAGTTGGTTATCCACTAGAAGCTTAGTGGTTAGGCCACAGTAGATTTGAGGGGAATCCACTGAATGCAGTCTCAAAGTTGAGACAGCTACCGAATACCACTTTCATCTGATGCATGAAAGTGGGGTGGGAGATATCTGAAGAAACTTTGGATATCCAGGCTGCAATGTCTACATCCTCTTCGAGGAAGTAGCCATCACTATCATCCCTAATAGCATTGGGAACACTCATTGGATTGGTATGCCAATCCTTCAGGGTATTCCACATATGGAGCAACCAATGATCTGGTCGCTCGGCATACAGCAGAACATGGTTCCTGAAACTAGAGTCCTCGATTAGTTTACGAGAATGCTTACGGGAGTAAGTCCGTGTCTCAGGACTTGCTAACGGGTGTGGGCTGACATCTGAAGAATAGACATCGGTTGGGGAGGTGACCGTAATTGATCGGTCACCAACTTGGGGATTTGTTTGGAGACTCATGATTTGAGTCTCCAAGGCCTTGATCTTGTCTAGAAGATCATCAATCTCTTCCTGAAGTCGGTAATTATTCGACTTCTCATCTGTGAGCTCCTTTTCGGCAGCATTGCATTCATCACTGATGTCGGTGATGTATTGGCCCAATTTGGGCCACACCTCCTGAAGGCGACCTAAAGTCTCATCCCTGGAGAATGAGAACTTGGATGGACAGTGTTCCATGTCTGCCAGTAAATGCTTGACATAGACCGAGCACTGATCACACCCAGTGGGGTGGTAGATGAAGCAGGCACCGGGTACAGCCCCTACTTTTACGCGAGGTCCCTTGTGTTTGGCTTGTTGGTTGCAAAATCGTGATGGCAAGTCAGCAGTGTTGCTGCTACTGATGCTTGGCTCATTTGAGTCAAGTGGTGGGTGGGCAGTGACAGTGTCACTACCTGCACATTGGTTCTGGTTAAGTGGTGAGATGCCAGTATAACAGTGTTTATATCTTATCTCACACACGACTAACTGAACTCTGCTTTATTGGAGTAGGTAGTACATGGTGTAAGGTAAAAAGATATATGCCGGCGCCTAATGCACCGGCATGCTAAATACATGTTGTTGTGGACACATATGGTGTCCACACTAATTATATAACACATATACAGTATGTACCTAGTAGTACATACATAATAATAAATATGATATAACAGATTATATCTGTTACATCCTCCCCAGCTGACTGCTACTAGCAGTCACTCATATAGATCATCTAATTCTGGATCTACATTCATGGTACTCTCATCTGGGAGAGTACCATGCACGACACCAGTAGCTGGGCCGTGCATTTCTACATCTGGTTCACCGCTTGGTGGTTCCTCAGAGTAGGGCAGAATGGGCTCATGCGCATTATTGTATGCCTCTAAGTCGGCATCCAACTGTTGATGGCTGGATTGCTCGAGCTTAGCAGGCTGGGCAGCGTGAGGTGAGGGTTTTGACTGACTAGGGCCAGTCAACGATTTCTTGCCCTTATTCGGGGCAGGAGTACTTTGATGGAGCGATATGTATGCTGCTCGCTCCATGGCAGTGGCGCTCATGGGCTGCTTCTCCTCATCCCTCTCCATATAAGGGATGATGTGATCATAAATCTGTTCTCTAGATAGAGAACAGTGCTTGAGGAGCAGTGCTAAGAATTCTGCTCCCTGTGGTAGACGCACAGTCTCGGTGGATTGTGCTTTTTCTTTAGTTCCCTTAATAATTTGGGAACCCACCCGGACAGGTGTGGAGGCATCAGTAATCCAACACGATTGTTGAAATTCAGGCCTTAGTAGATTTGAGTTGAATCCACTGAATATCGTCTCAAAAGTGAGATGACTACCAAACACCGCTTTCAGACAGTTCATGAAAGCCGTGTGAGGGTTGTCAGCAATGATTTGTTCAACCATGCTACAACATCTATATCCTCTTCAAGGAAATAGCTGTTGGGATCGTCCCTAATAGCATTAGGGACACTCATCAGGTTTTTGTGCCAGCCGACTAGGGCTTGCCACATGTGTAGTGACCAGTGATCTGGTTGCTTGACAGGCTTCAGGACGTGGTTCCTGAAGTCAACGTTCTCATCAAGTTTATGAGGACTCTTGCACGAGTAAGTCACCTTAGTTGGACTTGCTAAGGGATGTGCACTACTGACAGCAGGGGAAGTGAGTGTAAGGGATCACTCACTAACAGTGGTGGATGGTTGGAGACTCAATAATTGAGCCTCCAATTCCTGGATTTTCTCTTTGAGATCATCCATATCATCTCGAAGCCGACAGTTGTCGGCTTTTTCTTGAAATAACTCCTTTTCAAGAGTTACCTGTTCCTCATTGAGGTCGGTAATATAGCCGCTAACATGGGGCCAGGCCTCATGTAAGCCGTCCAGAATCTCATCCTTGGAGAATGAGAACTTAGCGGGACGTTGATCAATGTCCGCTAGTAAATGTTCTACATAGGTAGAACATTGGTCACACGCTTTCGGGTGGTAGATGAAGCAGGCACCAAAGACGGCACCTACCTCAACGCAATGCTCATCACGTTTGGCTTGTTGGTCGTGAAAACACGACAGCAGGTCAGCAGTGTTGCCGCTGTTGGATGTGTGGCTCATGAGAGTCAAGCGGTGGGATAGGCAGTGAGGGGGTCACTACCTGGTCTGTGGTTCTGGTCAAGTTGTTAGGCGCCAGAACCGCACTAGAAGTATATTTATACTTCGACCGGCAGCCAACTGGCTGGCACTGATCACATCAGTGCTTAGTGAGGCTACACATGCCTCAGATCAAGCTATTCATAGTTTGATCTGATCTCGAGTGACTCATAGGCTGAGTCATTCTATTATTACTTATATAGTAATAAATGTGCATATATGTGCATATATGCGCCAAAATACCTTATTTTTTAAGGTATCAACGTGTCTTATATTGGTTATAAGATAGCGGCACGCTAGTTCTACTGCATGTTATACTAGCGGTGTATAATATAGGTGCATATATCTGCATATATGCACATTAATTCCTCTTTGAGGAATTATTATGTTTACTTCCTATTCTAGGAAGATCGCATGGTTGCTTGATGCTGCGAAGCTCTAAATACCGGTCTAGAGCTTCCAGTTCCTTGACACCTGATAAAGGTTCCCAGGTGATGTCTCCTAGAGTCCACTGGACTCTAAACTGTAAACCGTCATTGGTCCATTCATATCCAATGATCTCCTCGATGAACCATTCTTGTCCGTCATCCTTACCAAAGTCATAAAAGGCTTTGGCTTCTTGGTTAGGAACTGAGCATCATTATTAGGTACATGGGGCCTAATAAGACTGTTGTGAAAGGTCACATGGATCTTTCTAGCCTTGAGCTCCTCAGGGAGTTCAAGTATGACATTGGAGCTCTCATTCTGAGCTTCCAGGACTTTATAAGGTCCTATAAACTTTGGTAAAAGTTTACGCGCCCTACCCTTGGGTAGGTTAAGGTTCTTGGTACTTAAATATACCAAGTCACCAGGGGAATATTCTTCTCCTGGTCTCCGTTTCTTATTCGCATTAACTGTCTGTTTAATGTGACTCGCTATAATGGCATCATGGGTAGCCATTATATTCCACTTTGCTTGTTCAGCAAATTGTTTAATACCCTTATATTTGGTATTAAAATCAGTGGAAAGGCTTATACATGGCATATAACTGTATATAATCTCAAAGGGAGCATATCCCATTGATTCACTAGTGCTACTGTTAATAGTGAATTCCACCATTGGGCATTGTTCTGCCCAATCCCACTGATCGTTAGCAACTACTGTTCTCAGTATTCGCCCAATAGAACGATTGGCACATTCCGTCACTCCATCAGTTTGAGGATGGAACGAAGTAGACATTAATAGTTTAGTACCTATTAATTGCTGTAATTCACTCCAGAGTATTGACGTGAATTTAGAGTCATGATCAGTTACGATTGACTCAGGTAGTCCATGTAACCGGACTACTTCCTTCAGGTACAACCAAGCTACTCCTCTGGCTGTAACCTGTACATTTGTTGGAATCAAATGTACTTGTGATGAACTATCACACTCAAATGGATAGTTATTTCTGTTTATACCAGTTAATGGGCTGGTATATGCTGAAATATCTGGTAAGAACAATGCCAGATAATTGCATAATCCTACAAATCGCAGGATTTCATTGTAGCTTCTTGGAGTACGCCAGCTACAAAGCTGATACAGCTTATCTGTGTTAGCATGAATACCTTGGTCATCAATAATATGGCCAAGGCAATTCATCCTCTCCGAGTACAAATCTACCTTAGTTTTACTTAGGTATAAGTGATTTGCATGCAATAAAGAGAACACTTGATTCAAGTGTTCCTGATGTTCTTCTATTGACATTGAGAACATGAATATATCATCCAAGTAAACATGGATGAATTGACCGACTTGTTTGATGAATATCATAGTCATCAAACACTGGAATGTAGATGGAGCATTACAGTCACCCATCTGCATAACAAGACTTTCATAAGTCCTGAAAATTGTGGAAAATGCAGACTTGTCTACATCTGTCCACAATACATATCTGTTCATACACTTCAGTTAGATCAATCTTTGATCTAACCTGAGACCTGGCCACATCGTTACAAATCATGTCTTGGTCAGGGAAAGGAGTTACATCCTTTACTGTGTTTTCATTTTTCAGACACTTGTCAAACACAGTTCTCAGCTTGCCTGTCTTTTTAGGAAGACAGAGCATGGGTACAGCCTGTTGTGTTGAC
>KN837079.1:574589-591921 GCA_000827215.1 Sphaerobolus stellatus SS14
CCTCCTGTCTGCAATACCGCAGAGACTCTCAGATCAGTCTCTGCTTCCCAGACTCTAATTCCATAGAGTCTGCAATGATCATTATAGCCTGATGCTTTAATGACTGCATTGACATATACAACTTCATTGTCAATGGATCTCGTTTCATATTCTTCATCATTGAAACAATACTGCTGATCATCCTCTTCAGGTTGATCTTCATACTCTTGTTGCTCCTCAGGGTGAGGAACATACTCATCAAATTCTTCAATTTGACCTTCATTTTCCTCAAGAATAACTTCTTCTATTCTTGCTCCTGTAACTCTCCTGTCCTTGTCAGGAAAGGGACAATTAGGTTGAATATGATCTGGCTGATTGCAGTTAAAGCAGACAACAGTATTCTTTGCTTTCACAGCAGTCCTAATAGGATTGCTTTAGGCGGGTCAGTTTACAGTATTGCCTGGTTTTACTGGGTTTCTACTATATGTGAGATTAGCTCTCACATTTCCCCCCCCTGTCGACAACAACTGAGTTGTCGTATGGCTCTGGAATGTATTATTTCCAGATTTATGCTGGTTAGAAGATCCAGCATTTGGATTACTACTCTTATTCTGAGTAGTTGTAGGCTGAGCACGACTGTGCTCCGCAGTAGCAGTTTTATGTAAATAAACACTGCCATGGCTACTATTGTAGCCCAAAGTATAACACTTGGCATTGTCAAGTGTTACAGCTTGTTCCATGAGTTCATCAGGCAGTAAAACCTTTCCTGAGAACTTGGTCTCTGATATCAAGTTTTAGCGCATCCATAAACCTTCTCCTATATGAATATGCATCTGGCAACTCAATCATCTGTTTTGCCAGCTTAGTCAACTCCTGATGGAGTTGCTGCATGGTCATAGAACCCTGCATGATGTGGTCATAATTGACAGCAACTTTGTTCAGCGACAACGTCGGCATGAACCACTTCTGGAGTCCCATCATAACGGATTCCAGGTCCCAGTGTTTGATCTCTCGATCAAACCACTCTACCTGCTGGTAGAGCCATTCTTGGGCTTCATCAGTTAAACACTGACCCAAGAATTGCAGTTGAACTTTACCTGCTCAAGGTCTGAGCAGGTTGTACATCGACATATATCGAAGTACACTTGCAACCCAGTTCTCGAATTTTTTGAGGTTGCACTCACTGCTGTAAGTTGGAGGATTCCCCATCTTAACACCAGCTTTAGCCAGAAAAGACTTTTCTGGCTCCTCTTCATGTGAGGCATTTTGTATTGCCTGCCTCACCATCTGCTGAATACCACTGTATTCAGATGTCATATTGACTACTGCACCAGCTAATTGTGCAGAGATAGACAAAGCAGGAGTGCCTTGTCGTCCAAATGGTGCATCTACCTCAGGCCGAGGTATATGCACCTCATTGATGGGATTTACCCCATAATTCCTGGAGGGACTTGTTACATTCCTTCCAGTATCTGCACTGAACCTTACTTGTTGTTCAGGCATTAAACCAGCTTCACGAAGTTGTCTGTTCTGGTCTAATTGGAAGTGTATAGTTCGTGCTTCCCAAGCAGCCTCCAGAAGCACCTCTTCAGGTGCTTCCTTGTGTAAAAGGGTATTAACCTTTTCCTCAGCCAGCTTGAGTTGCAGTTTAAGGGCTCTACGACTATGCCTTGCAGCCTTATTACTAAGGTTGCTCCAGTACTGGGCATTGGTGTCCAGTGCTAGAATAGATTGAGAGACAGTGGTTACACTGTCTGCATCAGAACGCAACTTTTCCTTGATAGTTGCAGAGATCATTTCCTTGATCTCTTCTCTCAAAGCATTCATATCAATGCTTTGTGGTTCCCTTATTGAACACCGGGAATGTTCAATAGATTCAGGCACTCCCTGAATCACTTTATCCACTGACAGATTATATCTGTCGCAAGTATTAACACTCACAGGCTTGCACCAAGTGTTAATGGGAGATGAGTCACGTCTTCGATGTGTGGACTCTTGTGAGTTCACGTGTGTGCCTTCAATCATGCATATATCACATGCATGATGCATACGTGACAGAGTCATCACACATTTCTCACATGTGGTGCACACATACCCTGTATGCGCATCACGGCCATGCCGTGGCTGTGAATCATCACTCTGCTCACTTGGAGTAGCATGAGGAACATTCTCATGAATATTCTGCTGTCTTGGTGGCAGGGACTGCCTGTCACCATTGTGGGGAATGCAAGGCTGTGTGAGCCTTGCACGATCATCAGTTCCTGTTCCAGGAACTGGTTCCATAATGGCAGTTTGCGCCATTATTCACTCAGTTGCTGCCTTGGCAGCTGCTTTGTCATGAGCTCGGTTATTTCTGGCTTCACGCGTCTTCCCTGAAGACTTCTTCACAGGAACTATAAATAGTTCCTTCATACGTGGGGACATTCTATTCATAGATGTCCTGATGTGGTTGAACACTGTGTTCAATGTGCAGTAGCCTCCATGGCTTCTGATAACACAATCTCAGCATTATCTTTGAAATTGATAAATTCTGTATACTCCTGATGGAGTATATTTACTTCACTAGCTGGGATAGTGAAGCTGTCTTTCTCCGTATCTCCTGCATCAGGAGATACATTATCAGGGTTGTTTGGGGCATCACCGAGGTTTTGCCACAATTCTGATCCCTGATCAATTCCCCGAAGGGAATATGAACCCTGAGTGGCTGTGCCTGAAGCAATGGCCACTCTCCGTGGGGAGTCAATACCCCAGTGGGCCGTACCTAAAACTCCAGCCAATCGGCTGGGGCTTACACCCTGAGTGGCTGTGTTGGATGGTCTGGCCACTCTAAGGGGCAACTGTACCCAGCTTGGTACAGTCTGTGCACCATATGCTTGCGCATATGGTTCATCTGGGTGCTCCGGTGCGAGCACCTCAAAGGTTATTGCAGAAAGATACCTTTGAATTTTAATCAATGGAACATCATCCAAGGCAGCAATGACATGATCCGGGCCTTCCTAAGGCTCTCTTCTCTCTGGAGCTGTCCTTTAGTTTTCTGTGGCATATACCAGGTCTGTACCAAGTCTCTATATGCTTGAATGTATTAACTGTATCAAAAATAGGAGCAAGAAACAGTCTACACACCGTTATCTTTGAGGTTTTCAACAGACACATGTTACGGGTGCTTATGCTGGCTAAGCAATCACGTGACTACCAAATCTCAGAGTCGGAAAAAGTGAAAGTCCCCCAAATGGTCAGAAAAGCAGTTAGGAACACAAAGGAAGAAATTATTATTATTTGGTTTCTGCTGCTGCTAAACTTTTTTTTTTTGAAATCTATTCAGGGAGAGTTCTTCATAATTATATTATCTAACATCCTCCCTGACTATTTTTAATATTACTATTTTGTGCCACCTGGAGATTCGCTGGCAAGTTTGGACGCAAAATGCTTATGTAATGGGGTGCGGAATTTGCTTGTCGCCTACCTTACATGTATATTATATAATACATATATAGCAATATAACAGAATATATCTGTTACAACTTCATCTGGAAGATCATTCTTAAAATAGCAAGACAGGTCATAGTCTATGAAAGCAGGAGGAACGACTGCACAAATAGAGTGCAGTCTATGTGGCGAGTCACAGCTCTGTGACGTGTGACAAACTTCGTCTTGCGACACATAGCAGCAAAATCCATAGGGTCGAAAACAGTCCTTCTCCCTATTAGTTTATTGTTTTGGCTTTACATCCCATCTCACACTATCTACACCTCAATTACACGTTAATTTTTCATGTTCCCACCATCAAGATATTCTACACCCATCCCATCTAAAAAAAAGCATGGTTAGCAGTACGCGAGACCCAGCCTTAATGGAATGCCCGGATTTCACCTCGGAGGAATATGCAGAGGTCAGGGAGAGTTTTGTAGATGGAACAGTAACAGAGATGCAGGCTGCACAGATGCTGCGGAGGGTGTGGGCGGCGAACCAGAAGTTTGAGGTCACCAGGTGGAATAGGAGATTAGAGGAGGAAGCGGTAGAGGTGGAGGCAGACATTGCAAGGAGAGCGGAGGAAGCTGCGCGTAGGCTGGTACAAGAAGCGGAAGACAGAGAAGAACTGAGGTGGGAAGATAGGAAGAAAAATCCATCAAAATTCGTGCCCATCCCTGACCGGCTGCCTCCCATCCTGCGTCCCGAGATTGTGGCCCTGTATGCACAACGAAGAATGGACAAAGGACTTTATTGCGAGGTGTACTATTTCACAGCGGAAGGATTGGACGCGGCGAAGAAGGTGGGAGCATATGTCGATGAGAGCATGGTGCCAATCACAGATGGCACTGGAGGAATGACATGGATCTCAGCTATAGCGAAGAGGGAGCCAGGTTCCTTCAAGGAGGATCAGGAACTCACCTGGGAGGAGTTTTCTGGGGCTGTACCTCACATGCTCCTGGCCATGCAGCGATCCAACTGGCCGGAGGACAGAATGAAGGTGTTGGCTGGTTTCTGGGGAGGTTTGCTGAGCCATCCTCTCAGGGTTTCTATTAATCCTTTAGCAATCAAAACTCTTCTGCTCTATCAAGCAGAGCAAAGGTACGCTTGGCACAGCGCGATTACCACTGAAGGGAAAGGTTGGAGGCTGGAGGAAATCAGCGAAATGCTGATTCAGAGGGCGGCAGATGATGTGTACAAGAAGCAGAGGGAAGATGCAGACAAGGCATTGGGAGCCAAGGTAAGCAAGTGGACCCATATCCCCGCATCTTGTCCTCCCGCAACCTTTCCTCCCATACCCTTTTTCCTCCCATATCCTTTTTCCTCCCGTACCCTTTCCTCCCACACCCTTTTCCTCCCGTACCCTTTCCTCCCGTACCCGCATCTCGTTCCGTTTATCCCGCATCCCGCATTACCAGTCCCCGTTCCCCGCATCCCGCACCCCTTCCTTGTCTCCTGTTTTCCGGTCATCGTTTGCTTCTGTTAACTAACAGATACGTCATTTTGCAGTGGGATTATCAGGCCAAGTTAGCGGTCGACCAAGTTTTAGCAGCAGGCAGGAGCGGCAGCACTCAGCAGAGACGGCGTTCGGCCTCGCCCCCACCTAGGGGAGGGGTGACGCGTGGTGGTGGAGATCGCTACTCAACACCCAAGACGGATTTTGGTTCGAATGCGAGCAGCTATGGTGGCGGAGATCATTACTCAACACCCAAGCCGGATTTTCAGATGGGTGCAGGACGGGCAAACAGTGCCTACCCGCCTTGCACGGTATGCTTGGGAAGGCATCAGCACGACATCGCAAAATGTTGCGCCATACGCACCTGGGATGGCAAACACACTACGATCGCCAAGAGACAAGACAAGAAATTATCCTTACTCTCCAGGCAGCTGCTTTGCTATCAGTGGCAGGGTTTCCTCGGATGCTCCAGTCGGACACACAACGAGCAACATCGGTGCTCAGGATGCGGCTCTGCAGCACACGAAGTGCACAACTGCCCGCGAGTTCAACGTGCAGATGCCGTATAAGGCAGACGCTTGGGAGGAGCTGCTCAGGGAAGTGGGACTGCTGGAAAAGTACCACGAAATCCCACAGGGCTTCAGGGAGGGCTTCAGGTTTGATCCAACGCGTATCTGGCATACACAGGTGCCCCTCAATACAGACTCGGTCGAGGAATTCAGAGAGGTGTTTCATAAAAACGTCCAGGCAGAGTTGGAGAAAGGGAGGTACAAGGGTCCATATTCCAGGGAAGAGGCAGAAGGTATTGTCGGGCCTTTCCAGACATCGCCTTTCACTATCATACCCAAGCCCGGCCGTGTTGGGAAATATTGCAACATACAAAATTTCTCCTTTCCGCGGCAGGTCCGCACTCCTTTCTTCAATCCATCTATCAATTTGCAGGTCGACTCAGACGACTTCCCTTGCACTTGGGGAACATTTCAAAACATGTGTTTGTTATTCTCACGGCTGCCGCTAGGAGCACAGGCAGCGGTATGAGACGTGGCGGAAGCGTACAGGACCATCCCATTGCACCGGGACCATTGGGCGGGAAACATCATCAGGGTGTCAGAAGACAAGGTTTGCATTGACGGCAACCTCGCATTCGGTTATGGTCCGGCAGCAGGCGGATATGGTCGGGTGGCGGACGCAGGCACGGAAATCTTCAGATCCAAAGGAATCGGCCCAGTGGAGAAGTGGGTCGACGACCACATATTCATACGTTTGTTGCAGAAGTTTCTCGGAGAATACAACCAGAAAAGAGAGGCATGGAGGAAAAGCATTGAGGAGCAGGGGGAGCAGCGCAGCGGGGGGAGAATTTGGTATGGAGGCAGGGTACTGGGAGGGGGGATGGTGGAACAGTTCTCAGAGGATTGCGCATTCCCATGTCAGGACCTCTCTGCGCCAAATACACCTATGCAATGCAAGACATCGACACATTATTGACAAAGCTCAGCATACCGTGGGAGGCATCCAAGGATGTACCTTTCTCCTATCGCCCCCCGTACCTTGGTTTTGTATGGGACTTGCGGGAGCTCACAGTGGAGCTCAGAGCAGAGAAACAAGAGAAGTACAGAGCGGCGGTGGAAACATGGTCAACATCCCCGGTACACTTGCTTCGAGAGGTACAGTCACTGTACGGAAAATTATTACACGCCTGTTTGGTCATCACAAGAGGTAGATCAAGACTCATGGCATTGGAGGCTATGCTCGGATACTGCCGTCACAATCCTTTCGTACCACGGCACGCACCAGCAGCCCTCCAAAATGATTTACTCTGGTGGACAGGAGTTTTGCGACGAGGAAAGGTCCTTAGGGATATTCCGAGACTGGTCACTGTCATTGACCAGGGGGCTTATTTAGATGCTAGCTCAGGCATCAGAATTGGAATCATCCTTGGGGGGAGATGGAGGGTGGGCGTCTTATTCCAGGATGGAGAACCAGAGGAGGAGAGAGGGAGATTGGATGGGCGGAAGCAGTCGAATTCGAATTGGTGGTGCACGCCTTGTTCCTCCTCTACCCTCCGGGACAACATTACAAAGTCTTCGGCGACAATAAAGGAGTTGTCGAAGGATGGTGGAATGGTAGAAGTAGGAACCCCACCGTCAATGGGGTCTTCAGAAGGCTGCAGGATTTCCTTGCCGAGCAAGGAGCAGCCGATAGCCTACACACGGAATATGTCCCTAGCGCAAGAAATCCTGCAGATGGGCCTTCGAGAGGTGAATACCCTCCTAGGCATTTATCCCTTCCCCACATCCCAGTCCCTCTTGAGTTACGAGAGTTCATTATCGACTCCCAAAGCGACATCTCCCCAACCGAGTTCAGACTTCTCAGGCAGGGCAGTTACTCAGCAGCTGCTCAGAAGGCTATTACCAGAATCATTGACACGGACGACGCCAGGAGAAGATGGGCAGATGAGGTGTTCCGAGAGCAGCGGGAGAGGGAGATTGAGGTTTAGCGGGCCATGGGAGGAGCAGCGAGGAGGGTCAAGAAAGCCGAAGCCATACAAAGCAGGCCTGGTACCAGTGGCTATACCTCTACGCCCCCATTGCAGAGTGCAGGATAGGTTGAGGTTGTGGAAACCCCTCCGAACGCGTATGGGCAAGGCAGGTTTGTCGGATGAGGCCCTCTATGGCATACTGCGGGTGATGGAAAAGAGTTGGGCACCTGGCACATTATCCACCTACGGGAGTGGGCTACTCCTATTCCACGTATTCTGCAATGAACAGCATGTAGATGAGAGTGACAGATGTCCGGTGGAACCCACCTTGTTATTAGCCTTCGTAGCAGCAGGTTCGGGCTACTATTCAGGGGCAACCATAGCTAATTGCGTGCACGGGGTACGTGCATGGCATCTGCTGCATGGTGCGATGTGGGCTCCGGCTAGGGATGAATTGACGGCTGTACTTACCGGAGCTACGAGATTAGCTCCCGCCAGTTCTAAGAGGACACTGCGGGCACCTTGGACAGTGGAAATGCTGATTGGAGTATGTCGCGTATTGGACCCGAACAGCCATTTTGATGTCACGTGGTACGCAGCCCTTACAACCATATTCTGGTCGATGGCCCGTACTGTGGAGTTTATAGTGCCAGGTCTGCAAGATTTCAAGGAGGAAAAACACATAACCAGAGTGGGAGTGAGGATTGAGACAAACGAGGGCAGCCAGGTGATGGTGTTTTCACTACCATGGACTAAGGTGTCACCTACCAGCAAGAGAGTCTTTTGGGGCAGGCAGGAGGGCTTAGCGGACCCGTACGCAGCCTTCATCACTCATATGCGCATCAACGACCCCCCGATGAGGGCAGCCCTTTTTTCCTGAAGGCACGCAGGAGGATGGAGAGTTATGACTAGGGTGGCTTTCACCAAGCGCATGGAAATTGCTGCTGCGGAAGCGGGATTGCCCAGGGTGCATGGGCACAGATTACGTATCGACTCAGTCCTAGAGTACCTGCTGCATGGGTTATCCTTTGAACAGGTCAAGAGCATGGGTCGATGGAGTGGGGACAGCTTCACCCTATATCTGCGCCAGCACGCAGTGGTGCTAGCTCCTTATATTCAAAGTGTCTCGAAAATGCAACAGGGGAGGCAGATTGCCTTGCCACCCGTACGCTAACCGGTGAGTAGCCTCGTGCTTATGTAGGGGGAGTTCCTTGTGTTCGCGGAACACGTCGCGAGGCTCCTACCTTTTGGGTGTTGCCACTCATGTGTGGTTCATGCTTAGATCCCGGTTGGCATCTCAGGCTAAACCCCTGCAGGGTTTTCCCCACTCACTCAAAACAATGGGAGTTTTGTGTTTACAAGGTTCATAGACGTTACCCAGAAGTCCCACATGTACAAAGCTAAAAAATTGTATATTCTTTTATCCCCTTCCTTGTGTCACGACCAACGAGTTTACATAGACAGTCTGCTACTATATTTAAGACACCTGGAACATGAATAGGTTCATAGTCGAACCTACTAATGAAATCCCACCAATGAGCTTGTCTAGCTGTGAGGGTTTCTTGAGTCTTAAAGAATGTAAGACTCTTGTTGTTGGTTACTAGGAAGAATTTTCTTCCTAATAGTTTGTCTTGCCATTTGGCAAGCACTTCCAATACAGCAGGGCTTCATGTTCATGAGTCCAATAATTCTGCTGTGCTGAAGTGAATTTCTTTGATAGAAATCCAGCAGGATGACAAGTATTCCACTCTTTTCCTTGTCCAATGTATCCTCCAACACCAAAGTTGGAGCCATCAATCACAACCCATATATCCAGTGGTGAGTTCCAATCAAGCATGTTTAGAATTAGGTGCTTGGTTGCCATGTGCTTTATACTTTTAAAGCACTTATCCAGAAATGGAGTCCACTCAAACGGACGGTTATTTCTGTTTATACCAGTCAATGGGCTGGTATATGCTGAGATATCTGGTAAGAACAATGCCAGATAATTGCATAATCCTACAAATCGCAGGATTTCATTGTAGCTTCTTGGAGTACACCAGCTACAAAGCTGATACAGCTTATCTGTGTCCGCATGAATACCTTGGTCATCAATAATATGGCCAAGGCAATCCATCCTCTCTGAATACAAATCCACCTTAGTTTTACTCAGGTATAAGTGATTTGCACGTAATAAAGAGAACACTTGGTTTAAGTGTTCTTCATGTTCTTCTATTGACATTGAGAACACAAATATATCATCCAAGTAAACATGGATGAATCGACCTGCTTGTTTGATGAGTTTCATAGTCATCAAACACTGGAATGTAGATGGAGCATTACAGTCACCCATATGCATAACAAGACTTTCATAAGTCCTGAAAATTGTGGAAAATGCAGACTTGTCTACATCTCTATCCACAATACATATCTGTTCATACACTTCAGTTAGATCAATCTTTGATCTAACCTGAGACCTGGCCACATCATTACAAATCATGTCTTGGTCAGGGAAAGGAGTTACATCCTTTACTGTGTTTTCATTTTTCAGACACTTGTCAAACACAGTTCTCAGCTTGCCTGTCTTTTTAGGAAGACAGAGCATGGGTACAGCCTGTTGTGTTGACGTCTGTCTCCACCATCCAGCTGTAACATAATGATTGATTTTATCAATCAATTGTTCTTTAAGTGATTCAGGACATCTAGGAGTCCTATATCGAATCACTTTCAACGAATCAATTAACTTGATCTCATGATTTACCTCCCTAAATGGAGGTAACTCCAAAGGGATATCTCCAAAGATATCCACATACCTGTTCTGCCAGGCTTCTCTCAATGTTGGAATATCACTCTCATTAAGTGATATTCTACTCTGAACACCATAAATACACTGTCCAATTCTCCTACTTCCTGGTTTGCTGCTTCCATAGGTAGCAACAATTGATGGTGAGACTACTGGTGTTATTTTATTAGTCTCACCTCCTGGCTTCATTTTGAAGTGGGAGTAGGAAGAGCCTTAGGCTTTTCCTTTTGCAGGCGAGTTTCATCCTCATCTGCTTCGGTTGGGGTTATACTACCAAACCTATTGGGAAAACTAAGTTTACCCATTTGAACACAATTGTTCTTGAAATCCAATAGGATTTCAAACTGATGTAAGAACGAAATTCCTAAAATAATGTTGTAGTAATCGACATTAGCAATGTCGAAGTACTCATCATACTTCTCCTTGCCGAGAAGTATTTTGGCAGTAAGTCCATACTGAACAGTATACTTACTTCCCACACAAGCCAATTACAGAATAACTGGCTTCTCCAATTCAAACTTTGGAAGTTTGTTGGCTCTCACAAAATCACTTGATATCATGATTCCTTCACACCCACTGTCTAAAAGGCAGTGGGCCTTTGTTCCTGCTATATCCCAAAACATGGATATAGTTTCATTCTCTTTACCCCTTGTAGGTAAAGGACGAGCCTTCTTCCTTGCTTGATGGTCATAGACATGTTGTTCTTTTCCTTCTGTCTGCAATACTGCAGAGACTCTCAGATCAGTCTCTGCTTCCCGGACTCTAATTCCATAGAGTCTGCAACAATCATTATAGCCTGATGCTTTAATGACTGCATTGACATGTATAACTTCATTGTTAATGGATCTCATTTCATATTCTTCATCATCAAAATGATACTGTTGATCATCTTCTTCAGGTTGATATTCATACTCTTGTTGAGGAGCATACTCGTCAAATTCTTCAATTTGACCTTCATCTTCCTCAAGAATAACTTCTTCTATTCTTGCTCCTGCAACTCTCCAGTCTTTGTCAGGAAATGGACAGTCAGGTCGAATATGACCTGGTTGATTGCAGTTAAAGCAGACAACAGTATTCTTTGCTTTCACAGCAGTCCTAATAGGATTGCTTTGGGCAGGTTGGTTTACAGTATTACCCAGTTTTACTGGGTTTCTACTATATGTGGGATTAGCTCTCACATTCCCCCCCCCCTGTCAGCAACAACTGAGTTGTTGTACGGCTCTGGAATGTGTTATTTCCAGATTTATGCTGGTTAGAAGATCCAGCATTTGGATTACTACTCTTATTCTGAGTAGTTGTAGGCTGAGCACAACTGTGCTCCACAGTAGCAGTTTTATGTAAATAAACACTGCCATGGTTACTGTTGTAACCTGATGTATAACGCTTGGCATTGTCAAGTGTTACAGCTTGTTCTATGAGTTCATCAATCTTGCTGAACTCGGCAGTAAAACCTTTCTTGAGAACTTGATCTCTGATGTCAGGTTTTAGCACATCCGTGAATCTTCTTCTATAGGAATGCGCATCTGGCAACTCTATCATCTGTTTTGCCAGTTTGGTTAGCTCCTGATGGAGTTGCTGCACAGTCATTGATCCCTGCATGATCCGGTCATAATTGACAGCAACTTTGTTCAGTGACAATGTCGGCATGAATCACTTCTGGAGTCCCATCATAATGGATTCCAGGTTCCAGTGTTTGATCTCTTGATCAAATCGCTCTACCTGCTGGTAGAACCATTCTTGGGCTTCATCAGTTAAACACTGACCCAAGAATTGCAGTTGAACTTTACCTGCTCGAGGTCCAAGCAGGTTGTACATTGACATGTATCGAAGTACATTCGCAACCCAGTTCTCGAATTTCTCGAGGTTGTGCTCACCACTGTAAGTTGGAGGATTCCCCATCTTAACACTGGCTTTAGCCAGAAAAGACTTTTCTGGCTCCTCTTCGTGTGAGGCATTCTGTATTGCCTGCCTCACCATCTGCTGAATACCACTATATTCAGATGTCATGTTGACTACTGCACCATCTAATTGTGCAGTCATAGACAATGCAGGAGTGCTTTGTCTAGCAAAAGGTGCATCTGCCTCTGGCTGAGGTATATGCACCTCATTGATGGGATTTAACCCATAATTCCTGGATGGACTTGTTACATTCCTTCTAGTATCTGCACTGAACCTTACTTGTTGTTTAGGCATTAAACCAGCTTCACGCAGGTGTGTGTTCTGGTCTAGTTGGAAGTGTATAGTTTGCGCTTCCCAAGCAGCCTCCAGAAGCACCTCTTCAGGTGCTTCCTCATGTAAAAGGGCATTAACCTTTTCTTCAGCCAGCTTGAGTTGCAGCTCAAGGGCTCTATGACTACGCCTTGCAGCTTTATTACTAAGGTCACTCCAGTACTGCGCATTGACATCCAGTGCTAGAATAGATTGAGAGACAGTGGTTACACTGTCTGCATCAGAACACAACTTCTCCTTAATAGTTGCAGAGATCGTTTCCTTGATCTCTTCTCTCAAAGCATTCATATCAATGCTTTGTGGTTCTCTTATTGAGCACCGGGAACATTCAATAGATTCAGGAACACCCTGAATTGTTGGGTCAGCAGACAGATTATATCTGTTGCAGTTATTAACACTCATAGGCTCGTGCTGAGTGTTATTCGGAGACGAATCATGCCTCCTACGTGTGGACTCTTGTGAGTTCATGCACGTGTCTTCAATCACGCATCTGTCATGTGCATGACACATTCGTGATTGAGTCATCACACGTTCATCACGTGTGGCTCACACATACCCTGTATGTGCATCATGGCTGTGCTGTGGCTGTGAATCGTCACTCTGCTCACTCTGAGCAGCGCGGGGAATATTCTCTTGAATATTTTGCTGTCTTGGTGGCAGGGAGTGCCTGTCACCATCACGGGGAATGTGAGACTGCGTGAGTCTTGCATGATCATCAGTTCCTACTCCAGGAACTGGTACCACAATAGTGGTTTGCACCATTATTCACTCAGTAGTTGCCTTGGCAGCTGCTTTGTCATGAGCCCAGTTATTTCCGGGCTCATGTGTCTTCCCTGAAGACTTCGTCACAGGAACTATAAATAGTTCCTTCATGCGTGGGGACATTCTATTCATAGATGTCCTGATGCGGTTGAACACCGTGTTCAACCATTCAGTAGCCTCCATGGCTTCTGATAGCACAATCTCAGCATTATCTTTGAGATTGATAAACTCTGTATACTCCTGACGGAGTATGTTTACTTCACTAGCTGGGATAGTGAAGTTTTCCTCTTCATCCGTATCTCCTCCATCAGGAGATACACGATCAGGTTTGCTTGGGGCATCACCGAGGTTTTGCCACAAATCTGATCCCTGATCAATTCCCTGAGGGGAATATGATCCCTGAGTGGCTGTGTTTGAAGCACCAGCCACCCTCCGTGGGGAGTCTATACCCCAGTGGGTTGTGCCTGAAGCTCCTGCCAATCAGCTGGGGCTTAAACCCTGCGTGGCTGTGTGGAAGGTCCAGCCATGCTAAGGGGTGACTGTACTCGGATGGGTACAGTCTGAGGACCATATGCTTGTGCATGCAGTTCATCCGGGTGCTCCAGGGCAAGCACCTCAGGGCTCTGTTGGGGGTCAACAGAGGTTAAGGGAGGAATCAGCAGCTCCCCTGAGGTGAGTCCTTGAATAGGCTCAGCCTCTCCTACAGCTTGAGTGAACAGCTCCTCCGTCTGCTTGTGAGTATGACACGTGCTCATTGTACTCTATATATTATTTGTAGAACTACAAATAATACGGTTTTAGGCTTTAGTTCTAAACCTGTGGTACTTCCGTGCTGTTTTGCGTGTTGAATACCAGAATACTAGCACACAACTATCTTGTGTGTTAAATATTAGAACTTTCGGGGTTCTTTAGTTCTAACCCATGGTACTTCCATGCACCTATGCACGTTGAATACCAAGTACTACCGAACAACAATTATGTTGTCCATTGAATACCGAACTTTCGGGAGAAAGTTAAAAAAGATATAACATTGTTTATATCTTATATCACCCTAGACTAACTGACTCTGATGTATTGAGTAGGTAGTACAAGTGGGTAATAGTAAAAAGATATATGCCGGCACCTAATGCGCCGGCATGCTAAATACACACCATTGTGGACACTTATGGTGTCCACACTAATTATATAATATATATATTTATACTAGTTATTACTTATATAATAATATAACAGTGTATAACTGTTACACCTGCTGACGGTTCAGTTTCTTTGAAGTTCAGAAATATTCAAGGTTCTTATGATCTGTCCAGATTTTGAACTTCTCTTTGGCTCCTTCAAGAAAATGTCTCCACTCTTCGAGTGCACGAATGATGGCCAACATTTCCTTGTCGTGAATCTTGTAATATTGTTCCACCAAATTTAAACATTTGGAATAAAAAGTGATGGGATGCCATTTTCCATCTTCAGGTGATTGTTGTGAGAGTGTAGCTCCTGTTGCCACATCCAAAGAGTCAGCCTCAACTTGGTACTGCCAAAGTTGGTTCAGAAAAATCAGAATTGGTGCTGAAGTGATTAAGGTCTTTAATTTATCAAAGGCAGCTTGTTCGACTTCTCCCCATTGCCATTTGAGTCCTTTCTTCGTCAAGTTGAAGAGTGGCCTCGCATGAAAGGAGAACCTTTCAATAAACCTTCGATAGAAATTCACGAAGCCCAGGAATGACTGTACATCTTGTTTACACTCGGGTTGTGGCCATTCAGTTACACCAGCCACCTTGACAGGATCCATTTCCACATGCCCTTTGGAAATAATAAGCCCGAGGTATTCAATCTTCGTCCTTTCGATCTCACATTTCTCTGGCTGAAGGTAAAGCTTGTTTTCCCAAAGTCGTTCCATCACCAATTTAACCACCCTACGATGTTCAGTGATAGTCTTGGTGTAAATCAAAATGTTGCTGATGTACACACAGACTATGCCTTCCATGACCAGATCTCAGAAGATATTGTTCATCATGGTTTGAAAGGTTGCTGGACTGTTGGTGATTCCAAAGAACATGACTAGTGGTTTAAAGAGACCTCTGTTAGTTCAAAAGGCGGCCTTCCACTCATCTCCCTTCTTAATTCGAACATTATTGTATCCCCACCGAACATCCAACTTGGTGAAATACTTCGTTCCCCGAAGTTGGTTGATGAATTCAGAGATGAGTGGAATCGGATATCGGTTCTTTATTGTCACTGCAGACTGGTCAAAATTTTCCAGAGTGGAAAATGGTCAGGAAAATGTCAGGAAAAATTATAGGAGAAAGTTATATTTCAGGCATTTTCCAGGGCTGGAAAGAATCTGGAAAATAGACCCAAATCCTGAAACTTTCCAGGCCATTTTCCAACCTGGAAATTTTTGACCAGCCTCCTGTGTGTCATAGCATTCAAGGCTCGGTAATCCTGGACCAGCTGAAGCAAACCATCCTTTTTTTGATAAAGAAAACAGGAGATACCATTGGTTATTTGGCCAGCTGAATTTTTCCTGAAGCAAGGTTCTCTTGTAGGAAGTTGTCCAGTTCAGCATGTTCGTTCGGAGAGAGTGGATACACCTTACAGTTTGAAGGTGTTGAGTCTGGCATTAACTCAATGGCATGGTCCCAGATCTTTCTCAGGGTAAGTGAATCAAAAGAGTCTTTTGAAAACATCTCTTTGAACTCCTGAAGGTAATCTGGAATATCTACTTTGGTCACTGTGTTCTTGAGATGAGCCTCTGCTAGCCTCTGCAAAGTGGTTTGGACTGCACGAATGAACTCAGCTTCAGGAGGAAGCTGCATAAAGAAAATTCTATCTCCTTCTTCAAACTGATCTTTGGGATCAGCTTCGGAGACATCATCTTCCAGATTTGCCTTGTCTTTGTCTTCTACTTCCTCTACCATGACAGGGTGTGGTCCAGCCCAGCAAGCTTGGAGTCGATGAACTTCGACTCTTCATATATTACGCTCCTTTTTGACCTCACTTCAGCAAGTATGACATTTGTTTGGGCAATAACTCATTGTCACCTTGTGTGTTTGCCAATCGATCTCAGGGTTGTGTTCTTCCAGCCAAGTGAATCCAAGGATGAGGTTCTGTTTTCCAAGGTTGATGACTGCGAAAGAATTTCGTTCTGAATGATCATTGAAGTGTAAAAATAGCATCTACTATTTCGGTGATCAAGCCCACTTTGTTTGGGGTACCATCCACATTAAAGACAGGAATTGGCCGTGTGAGTTTCCAAGTAGTGAGCACTGCAGGCTGGTCAATATTTTCCAGACTGGAAAATGATCTGGAAAATATCTGGATTTGAGTGTAATTTCCAGCTGTCATCCAGCCCTGGAAAATGTTTGGAATTTGTCTGTTTTTCCTGATGTTTTCCAGGAAAGTGGTATGAAAGTGGCCCAGAAAATACCTTGGAAAAAAGCCTAAAACTGTGAGGAAATGTTGGTATTTCCATGTCATTTTCCAAGCCTGGATAAAATCCAGATTATATCAACTATTCCCTATACTTTCCAAGCCTGATAAAAGTCTGGATAGTGACTGGAATAGTGTATGAAATTTAGGAAGAAGTTGGATGTATTCCAGGTGTTTTCCCACCTTAGGAAAGTATGATATTTACGACATTGGAAAAGTCAAAGATTATTTAAAATATCTTTGCTATTTACCAGTGTGTTTTCCACTAGTTTTTCGAGGAATTTCCAAGTTATATTCCAAGTAAATTTACAGGGTGTCTTCCTGGGATATTTTGCACTGTTTACTAGTACTTTTCCTACTTATTTTACTGCTCATGTTCACAGTATTTTCCGAATAGGGTTTCCAGCTACTGGGAGGCTGGAGGCTAGAGGCTGGAGGATAAACTCTTGAGGTTAGAGGCTAAAGGCTGGAGGCTGGAGGCTAAACCTTGGAAGCTGGAGGCTAGAGGCTGGAGACTAGAGGCTAGAAGCTGGAGGCAGGAGGCTAAACTCTGGAGGCTAGAGGCTGGAGGCAGGAGGCTAGAGGATAAACTCTGGAGGATAAACTCTGGAGGCTAGAGGCTGGAGGCTGGTGGCTGGAGGCTAAACTTCGGAGGCTGGAGGCTGGAGAATAGAGGCTAAACTCTGGAGGCTGGAGGTTTGGAGGCTAGAGACTGGAGGGTAGAGGCCAAACTCTGGAGGCTGGAGGCTGG
>KN837079.1:613528-644704 GCA_000827215.1 Sphaerobolus stellatus SS14
CTGGAGGACACAAGGTGGATGTAAGGTCATGTATATTGAAGAGTTTGAGTCTGAAATACAACATACCTGGAGGACACAAGGTGGATGTAAGGTCAAAGAGCTACATCCACTGTCTCCAGTGCGCTATCTATGATGCTTATGTAAGCAGGGTAAGCGCCGGTACATAAAAGTGTAAACTATCTGATAGAAACACATATAACATGAAGATAGACCATATAAAAAGAGATATAACATATAATTGAGATATCTATACTATAATGACCATAATGAATAATAGAGAAGTAAGGGATGTAGAGGCTACTTTCAACAGTTGTATCATGCAATTACAGCCTGGAGAGCCTGGTCTGGCCCTGTAATGAGTCTATGTTTAGTACTTAGCGAATGTAGTTTTCCGTGAGAATATACTGTTTTTGAGTGATTGAGTAACTGGCGGAATCCAACTGTATCTTGGGTAAGAAAAGCTAAGACTATCGTAGCATACATGTGTCTTAGCTATTTATATTAAATTGTGATTCTAGCACTTGAGTGTGATGTTGATATGTCACGTGAGTCTGTGAGTGTGGGCGTTAGTAAGTTGTTCCTTACATACCTCCCCCTAGATTCACGTAGTGAATCTGAAATATAAAAAGAAGAACAATGTTGTAACTAAGAAGGGTGTGAAGAATAAAGAATTTGTGAAAAGTAGACGGAAGTAGTAATTGTGTTCGAAAATGGGTATAACAGCAAACAGACAGGGTATATGCTACTTACTTTGGGTAGGATTTACTCCGTCGCCTTATCCTTGCATGAGTCTTCCATGCTGATATCTTCCTCGAGTGTTTTCTTAGCTGCGGCAATTGTGGCCACCTCGACGTTCTCCAACGTACTAGGTCCAGGGCCAGCTACGGCGGTGGAGCTGTCTCTGGCTTGAGGGATAGGTGCGTGTCCAAACACGTTCACTAGGTGTGTGCAAATGAGGTCAATGGTTGGAATACAACCGGTATTGTCGTTAAGATATTGCTCATGAGCTCCCAAGTTCATCTCCTTCAGTGCGTCTCTGATATATTCCTGCATTTCTTTTCTAGTAATCTTCGTGTCCCTAGGTTCGTCCCTCGTATGTGTCCTGGGGTGTCCCCTTCATGATATGTATTCGCGGTCGTTGTGATACAAAGCCGACTTGTATCCTCCATGGTATCCTCCGCGCCATCCTCCTCGGCCTCTCCCTCGGTAGTAGTAAGATGGCCAGTCTGTGACTGGTGTCGGTGTTGGTGCAATAGCTTCTTTGAGAGCTTTGGAAGCCCCCAGCCACTCGAGGACGTTCATGCCGCCACCTCCTCCAACGTATGATCGCGTGTCGCCATATGTGCTGTGGCCAGCACTCCTTCCAAGAGGTACTTCGGGTGTGTGGTTGTTTTTGGATGTATTGGTGGTGTCCACGTTGGTGGGTCCGACTATTGTCTGCCAGTCGAAATCTGGTAAGCTATTCATATTCGTGCTCACATTTATTTCGTCAATGCTGGCCGGGTTCTGGTGAAATTTGGCCCATTCCACGTATCCATGTGGAGCTACGCCAGGGTGAGGTCGGTTCTGGTAGGCATGTAATAGTAGTCGGTTGAGGTATCCGATGAACACCGGGTGATCTGTACTGGGTATGTTCATGGCAGAAAGGAGGTAGTGGTCAGGGAAGTTGTTCTGTGTTGAACGTAGCTCCAGTCTACTGCTGATTCCTTTTGAGTTATATATATGCGGTTTTATATAGCTCATGCGAAAATTAATTTCGCGTTCTAGGTTCTCCAGCATTTCGGCTAGCTCGGATATCTCGGCTGGTGGCCTGCGGTTTCCTTTTTGCAATTTGGACCCGTGTGTCATGTTCATTGCGTCAAGGTATGCATTAAACGCTGTCGTACTGCTCACTGATGCGTAGGGTAGCCATGACTTGTCTCCTGAGAACCAATAGACTTCGAACCATGAGTTTTCTCCTGTGCCGCAGTGTGACATTATCCGTTGTATTGGCCATTCGGACGGTGAGCCTCCTAGCCCTGTGACTTGGCCCATTGCTCGGCCCGGGAATCTCCTATCATCATTGGGTATATGCGCTCTCAGCAGGCTGGCGTGAAATTTGGGGAATATGCCCCGCGCCAATAATTCAGCTGGTAACTCTAATTTATATGTAGTGTTCGGCATAACCTCTGTGATTATTTTATACGGTCCAATGTACTTAGGTGATAGTTTACGAAATCTACCTTTGGGTAATGATAGATTCTCTGTGGACATGTATATGAGATCTCCTATGCTGAATGGTGATTTACGTCTTTTCCCATTAGCCGCGTTCGTCTGCTTCACTCGGTGAGTCAGAATGGAGTTGTGAGCTTGTAATAATGTGTCTCTTATTCTTTGCGTGAATGCGCGTACTCCCGGCAATTCCGAGGTGTTGTTATTGGTCAATAACGGTGGTGGTAGTGTTCCATAATTCAGGAAGAAAGGTGAGAATCCGGTTATGTCTGAAGTAGCTATATTGAATGTGAATTCTATCGCCGGTAATTTCAGAACCCAGTCTTTCTGGTCAGGTCTGACCGCCATTCTCAACATCTGGCCTATGGTCCTATTGGCTCTCTCGGTTGTGCCGTCTGTTTGCGGGTGATAAGATGTGGACATTCTTAGTTCGGTGCCCGTAAGTGCGTGTAAGTGTTCCCAAAACGCGCTTGTAAATAGTGAGTCCCTATCACTTATTATTCGTTCGGGGCTACCGTGTAGCTTATAGCACATGTCAAATATCAGTTCAGCGATGTCTTTCGCTCTATAGTTTTGCTTTGATGGGGCTAGGTGTATCATCGAGGAGAAGTGATCTATTATTATGCATATCATGTCTCGACCAAGTCTCGGCCTCCGAGTCTGTGAAGCCAGCAAGTCAAAGTGCTAAATTTACGACGAAGAAAAGAAATCCATGTACAAACTCTCCATGTCTGTTCAACGATGATGGCAAGGGCCCTATGAAGTCGATGCCAATTTGTTGCCATCATCTCGAAGGGACCTTGATGGACTTTAATAGCCCATAAGGTTTTTGATTATTAGGCTTGGATGTTAGGCAGGTATGACATGTTTCGCAAAATACTTTGATGTCGTTAAACATCTTCGGCCACCAAACGAAGTCTTTAAGATATTGAAATGTTTTCCTTCCTGCCAAATGTGTGAGCAGAGAGTGTTCGTGTGATATGATAAGGGAGATCGCGTCCTGCGTGCCCAATTTCCCTCTGGGTATGCATAGTAGGTCGCCAGTAGGTCGTATTAAATATATCAGTCCATCCTTAATGTAGAAATTCGCGTGTTGCTCAACTTTGTCTATTATAGAAGCAAAGAATGCATCGGCCCCATATAGGTCCTTCAAACAATGCGGGAATTTTAGCTCTGAGTTAAATAATGATAAGAAGTCAACATTATTTGCTATGGTTTCCTCGTGCGTGTTTTCAGTGTTATCGTCTATTCTTTCTAGCACAGGTATTCCGTCGGAAATCTCTGGAATTGGTTGCGCTATAGGGTTCTGAGTTGTCCTGCATACGGTTTTCCTAGTCTGTCGTTTATTTACTTCTGCTGTAGTAAATGTCGGTAATACTGCTATGCCAGGCCTCATTAACTGTGTGACTTTAGGTCTGGTGTGTCCAGTCTGCTGTCGGGTCTGTGCCGCATTGAGTTGCATAATCAGTTCGTTTCGTGTGTTATTACTGGTATACAGCGGTCAGGAGGCTGTATTCAATGTCGGCGTGATGTAAAATGTAGCCAGTTTGGGTATGTATTCTGTACGCGATCTGAGTATGCTGTCTGGCTCGTCGCTATATATCCGAGATAGGGTGTCAGCAATTGTATTTTCTTGTCCTGGTAGATAGATCATTTTGAAGTCATATTCGCTCAAGAAGTCCACCCATTGGTGTTGCCTTGCTGATAGCTTAGGTTGTGACATTAAAAACTCCAGTGGTTTATGATCGGTATATATTCTGAAATTCGTGCCTTGTAAATAGTGGCCGAATCGTTTTAGTGATTCTATCACTGCTAGCAATTCCCGTTCGTGCACCGGGTAATTCTGTTGCGCGGGTGTGAATTTCACTGACCAGAATCCAATGATATTTCCTTTTTGGGTGTTGTCGCCCTGTGTGAGTACACCACTGCCCCCAGTTAATGATGTGTCGGTGATTAGGTTGAATGGCTGTGCCGTGGCTGAGTAGTCGGCCGGCTTCCTGTGATGGTTCCTGTGTGCTTCCACTATTGACTTAATTTCAATGAATACGTGTTCCTCGGTTGGGCCCCATCTCCAAATAGATGTGGATCTGTTTCTGTTTGACAGTACGCCCATTTGTTTTCTAATTTCTTTGCAGTTGGGGGCAAGGTAACTGACCATGCCTAAAAATCCTGCTAGTAGGCCTTTATTGGTAGGTGTTTTCCATGCTACAACTGTTTCGACTTTATCAGGATCCATAATTAGTCCATCTTTGTCGATGACATGTCCGAGTATTTTTAGCTCTTCTGCAAAGAATTGTAATTTATCGGGCATTGATAGATATAGCTTCTCTTGGCGTAATATATCCATTATTATCCTACAGTGCTTGACATGATCCTCAATCGTATCTGAGTATATTATTATGTCGTCTAAATATACGTCCATTATCACGCCAAGGTATGGACCAAAGATATGATTCATTAGTGACTGGTACGTCGATCCTGCATTGCAATCACCCTGTTGCATAACTAATGATTCCATAGTGCCGTCTGGTGTGGTAAACAATGAGTTCTTGACGTCGGTTGGTTCTATTCTGATCTGTTCGTACGTGTCTTTCCCATCAATCAGAGTACGATATTTATGTCTTAATACATTTGACAGAATGCTTTCAATACTAGGTAGAGGGCTGGTCATACGTTTGGTATTCGCGTTTTGTTCTCTTTTGTCTATGACAGTTCTAATTCTTATGTCCCCATCTGGTCCAGGTTTCTTAGGTACTATCAGCATTGGTACAGCTTTCGTTCCGTTTCTGAATCGCCATCTTCCCGTTGCTAGGTATGTATCATGTTTCTTCTGCCATAAATGCTTAACCGCTTCTGGGCAACGGCTGGGTCGCCACTTATAGTTCAAGTTTTCGTCTATGATTTCTATGCGGTGATTTATATCTCGTAGTGGAGGTAGTGGAGTGTCTTCTGCTGATTTGCAGAGGTCTCTTGCCTCTTCCCTGAGCATGGCTCGTATCTCCGTAAGTCCATTGGCTATAACTTGTGAGGCCATTGATGCTAATATTGATACTTCTGGTCCTTGTATAGGTTGCGATTCTTTCGAACCTATCGCTATGCGAGTCGGATTGAATCCTAACATGACACCATGTTGAAACAAGAATGGGGTCCCTAATATTAAATCGTAGTTCTTGAGGTTCATCACATCAAATGTACGTTTCTCTTGTATATCTTGATATGAAAAGTCTACTGACGTGTTACACTGTATTAATGTTCTTGAGCCGCTAGCTGCCATTTCACATGGATGTGGTTTAGCTAGCGGCATTGTCTGTATTTTCAGTTGGTCGACTAGTGTGGTTGACATGAAGTCAGATAGTGATCCACTGTCAACTAGAGCCCTCGCTGGGTTGCCATTGATTTTTATGATAATTATTAATGGTTTTGGTACGTGTCTGGTTGGATCCTTGGGTCTCGAGTTATTCTGTTCAATTTTTGTTTCAGTGGGTTCATTCGCAGAAGTTTTTGGCTTCTGTTTCGTACTTGGTTTGATCGCCGCCAAGAATAATGTGTGTTCCTCTGGTACGATTTTTTCCTGTGTCCTATAACTTATATCGTTCACTAATACAATTTCCTCCCTAGTGATGCGGATGTATCGTTCTTCCAGTGTCTCGTTTGGTTCATCATCTGATTTATCTATCATGCTTTTAGCGTCTTCGTAAATTGATAGGCTTGATATCGTTCGCGTTGGTGTTCTATCGTGGTTTACGTACGATGTGGAAGAGTTGGATACTGTCATTAGACCCAGTAAGCTATCTTCGCTTTGTGCGTTATTCGACGTTTCAGTTAACGATACAAGCTCAGGCATTTCAGTGCTTGTCAACAATCTCGAGCTATACAGGTCTATATGCGTCCAGTCTATGGGATATAGTGAGAGTGTCTCGTTCTCTTGGATCCTTCTATCGTGTGCTAATGTTATTATTTCCTGTAGTTGCAATTGTTTCATATTAACTTGGAACAGATTTCCAATGGGGTCCGCAAAACATTCTTCCTTTTCGAAGTTGTTTCCGTCTATCCAAAAGTGTTCTATCCAGGGTGTGGGACTGGACGGTATGTTGTCTCTGCACATCTCTTCTTCGAAGTCAATTGCATCGCTTAGCACTTCTGTAGAACTTATTACGATATCTGATGGTAGATAATAGATGAAATTATACATTAAGTCAATTATGTTCACAGTTTTACCGTTAAATGGTGTTATAGTGTATCGAGGTAATTGTTCAGATCCGTATTGTATGTGCTTGACAACTGACGGTCTGAATAATTCTAGTTTGCGCGCTATTCTGTCCCAGTCACTTTGTGCTACTAGTTCCACATTGTGTACCGTGTTGAACGATATCGGGTTATATATATTCGTCGCTTGAGACTGTAGGATCTCTATGGAGTCTAGTTTCCTGGCGCTGTTTATGATAGCAGCGGATGACACTTGTATTCCTGGGGGTCGAATTGTGTTCTTTTTGGGGCAGTCTTTCGAAAGGTGACCCTTTTCTCTACATGTAAAGCACTGGTTATTAGCCCTGAGTACGTCTCTCTCTTCAGGTCTTAATCTAGGTCCCTGGTATGTCGATGTTCGTGTCGCCCTATTTGGGTGTGTATTATCCCTGTAGCGATTGCATGGGTTCTCTCTGGGTGTGTAGTTTTTGAAGTTAGGAGATCGTGCTCTGTTGTTCTCCTCCCAAGGTCGGGTTCTTCTACTATCATGCCTAGTGTTCTGCTTATTCTGTAATTGTGTAGGTCGTGGATATTCTTCTCGACACGTACCTTGTCGGTCGTTTCGCCTGAACTGCGCTTCAGGTTGTGTTCTCTCCCTTGCGAGTTTCTTTTCCAGGTATATGCGTAGTTCTTCCACTTGTTCGAACCTGTATCCTGATTCTTCATATTCTTCTAGTGACATAAAGTCTTCCATAAATTCAGCTTCTGCCCATTTTAGCTGTAGGTAGGGTGCGGATTTCTTCACTAATTGTTGGACTATATCGAATTCATTTAGGTCTGGTACTCTGGCCACCAATGATTCAAGGTATCTAATATAGTCTTTGATTATTCTTCTTCCTTGTGAGGCGTCTTTGAATTTATCACGCATATTCTGTCTGAATCTCAGTGGGAAACAGTAGTCAAATAGTTCTCGACCAAGTGAGTCTATTGTATATTTCTTTGGGTTCGGAGCTACATGCGTAAAGTAGAACTTTGAAGCTTTTCCAATCATGAAAGAGCCTATATGTCTTACACGAAGATTTTTTGGGAACTTCATGATATCCATCCAGTTGTTGACTTCGTACATCTATCTTTCAAATTCCTCGTAATTGGCTGCACCGTCGTATGTGTGTGGACTAGATATTTTTGCTGATGTTGCTTTCGAGGCTCATTCGTTCAGCCTATGCTTATATTTCCTCTTTTTCTCTCTGGCTTTGTTAATATTCTTTGAGCTCGAGCTGCTACTGCTGCTGCTGGAAGAGGAGTAAGGTGGACTGTCTGGTCATTGCAATTTCTGCGATAGGTAACCTGATGGTGGTAGTTGTGATGTTGCGCGTAAGTTTTAATTTGGAAATACACTGGCTTGCCTTCCCCCTGGTATAGCGTTTCTGAGCTGATATACTCCAGGTAAGTTGTTCATATATGATGGGCTGCCTGTCCTTTTATATTTTGCGTCCTCCTGTCCAAGGTCCTTCTCTTGCGACAATCTCACACTGTGCGCTGATGTTATTATAGGATTGTCGGCTTGTCTCTTGCCTGAGGTTCCTATTCGAGGTATGAACTGAGGTATGTGTTCTGTCTCTGCATCGTTCTGTGTTGTGTGTCTAGCTAATTGTTCGTCCGCTTCGATTTGCTCTGCTATTATCTGTTCGCGAATCTCTGGTTGTTCTACCCTGTGTTTCATCGTTGATGGTCTCATGTCCTTGGCCTTGCCTTTCTGACTACGGGTGTATCTTTGGGAAAATCCGGTAATCTTGGTACTTGATGTGTCGTCTGCAGATGTTGGATCCTTGAATTCCGCGCTGTGTATAATCTTGGTATTATTCATTCTTAAGCTGTATACCTTTTCTGCGCGTCTTAATATCCTTGTTTGTTCCTCAATAGGTAACTCACTGAGTATTCCTTCTGTGAATTTGCGATAATTCAAATCTACAGGTCGAGTTCCTTGTGTGGTTGGGATAGACATTGACGGTATGGACGTCCTTATCAGTTCTTCGTCGCCATTGCTGTTCACGCTGTCATTTTCAGATGATTCGAATGCAGTGTTGAAGTAACGGCTGCCCGAAGTTCTTATCTGGTTATGGCAGCTAGATTTCCTGTATCGATTCTTTCCTTTAGCTTCAATATATCTGTCGTTATCGATATATTTTTGCTCAGTGTCATGAATATTTCCCGTGATGGATTTGTTACTCCCATCTTGTACTTGTTTGTGGCCTTTCTGCACTGTATTTACGCGCACCATATCAGTGTATGAGCTGTGCAAGTGTCCCAGGTTCATGTTCTGGTTTTCTACAGACATATTCTGTTGTTTTCCACTGTCGATTACGGGACTTTTCTTCTTGACTTCAACCACACTAGCGGGAGGAGGAATATATGTGTTTTTGTCATTCAGACCGTTTTTAATGGGAACTTCATTATTCTTATTGCTTCTCATACCGTTTACAATGGGAGGCATACTGTCTACTTCTCGACTAGTGATACTAGGAGGAATCTTTGCCGTTGAGCCTTGTGTAGGCGACGCGGGACGTGTGATGGATGTATACTCACCATCTTTTCTGGTCCCTTCTCTCATATCCTGCGTCTCTTCTCCAACACCTCCTTCACTCATTATAGTGTTGCTATTGTTGTTGCGAAGGAGTCCCGAGATTTCAGCGAGGGTGGTAAGGTTGTAAGATGGGGGATGTGCGCCGACCAACATTGAGCAGCGGGAGCAGGTTTTTCCGTACGAATGGCCTGAGTGAGTCGACATGTTGTTTTTAAAGTGCACTGTAAGTTTTAGAAAATTTTATAGAAAGTGAGAAAATTTTTACGAGAAAATTTTGATGGACTCGAAGGTTGATCAGGCCTTTAAGAACGAAGTTGGTGTGTGAGCAAGTTAAAAAAATGTAATGAGTCTATGTTTAGTACTTAGCGAATGTAGTTTTCCATGAGAATATACTGTTTTTGAGCGATTGAGTAACTGGTGGAATCCAACTGTATCTTGGGTAAGAAAAGCTAAGACTATCATAGCATACATGTGTCTTAGCTATTTATATTAAATTGTGATTCTAGCGCTTGAGTGTGACATTGATATGTCACGCGAGTCTGTGAGTGTGGGCGTTAGTAAGTTGTTCCTTACAGGCCCTTAGCCTACTCTTCAGACAAACTGTGAAATTCAGTGGAGATATCAATACAGTATCACTGGCATACATTGTAGGTAAACATATCGTTGAGTTTGGAAGTGATTCTGATCTTGCTGAAGGTCTCAGAGTGAAGTTGTATATGGAGGACATGTCTGTCATGCTCTTTGACATGTGATGTTGTGGTGCATGACATAGTGACAGGCATGTGACAGACACGTCCTCCATATACAACTTCACTCTGAGACCTTCAGCAAAATCAGAATCACTTCTGGATTCAATGATATGTTTACCTACAATGTATGCCAGTGATACTGTATTGATATCACCACTGAATTTCACATTTTGTCTGAAGAGTAGGCTAAGGGCCAGACCAGGCTCTCCAGGCTGTAATTGCATGATACAACGGGATTCTTCACATATATGAAATAGGGACCAGTTGTATTTGAACAATATATGTGCTTACTATGTTCTACCTTGCATTTATAGGGACTCTACTACCATAATTCAGGTGCTTGTTAGGGAAGAAGGATCTGTGACACCCCCAAAATCTAAAATGTGCCATATGTTCAAATCAGGACTCATATTATGATAATTTAATAGTACTATGTATATAGATGTGGAATACAAGAAATCCTGGCAATCTGAGCTCTTTTGCAGGAGATACAGGCTGCTCAAATCTCAGGCACTCTATGCGCATCAAGTTTGACGTGTGCCTTACATAATCAAAAGAGCTGTAATTCCAATCACGCCAGGTCATCCACTCCCTCTGTAGTGGAATTTTTGTGATCGCCTTCCAGCCTGTTTAGTTTGCACAGCTCTCACTCCAGTTCTCCGAATCTCGCAAGCCACAATAATTCCATGTCAGAGCAAGATCAAAGTGCTCTCTTGCCTTTGACGCTATCAACTAACAGCAAGCAGGCACTCCAGGAGAAGGGCAATGATAAACCTGCTAATGATCCATTCATCAATGGCAGTAAGCAGTGGATTGGCCACAGTCACCAGGGGTTCCCATCTCTATGTCCAAGAAATGCAGTACCCCCAACAATGAGCCTGATGCTGACTGTCGTAGGCATAACATGCAGCACCACTACGACATTCAGCATGATGCCGATCGTGATGAGGGCATGGAGGGCATACTTGATACATCAAACTCACTCAATGCTGACAACCATGACAGTGACCATGGTGACTGCAAAGATGGCCAATACGACATTTAGCATGATGACAATGGCAATAAGGCTATGGAGGATGCAGTTGATACATTGAACTTGCTCGATACTGACACCCATGACAACGACCATGAAGATAGCCAATCATTGTCAGATGATTTTGAAGCACCCCCACCAGAACCACACCAGGCATCCCAAACCACACTTTCACGCTTTAAGGATAAGCCTCCTCATGACGATACCAAGGAATATGCCCCTGATCATATGCGGAGTTGGTCTTGGGTAACAAAGCAGGTCCCCAACATCAACAGCAATGAGGGCGAGGAGGACAAGGGGGATGAAGAGGACAAGGAGGACGAGGGGATGAAGAGAAGGAAGGGGACGAGATAGACAAGGTGAACAAGGAGGATGAGAGGGACAAGATAGACAAGGAGGATGAGGTGGTCCACAGCCACAGTGCCTCACAGTCCAACATACCCTCATTGCAGAAATCTGCCGATTATGTGGAGATGGTTGTTGATCCTTCATGCTCAGAGCCCAGCAGCAAATCCTTGTGGCCAACACTCAGACAGAGCACCTGTCACTCCCAGGTTACTACTAATCATGGTCAGAAATGGACTATTGATGAAGTAGAGTCAACTGACGAAGACACATAGGTGGAAGTGAGCCTGAGTTTCTAAACCTTCCCTGCCTGCCACATCCCCAATGCCCAATGCGACCACTTTCCCTTCCCTCCCTCCACTCCCACTTATCCCAGATGATAGTACGTTTGAGATCGTCTCCCACATTCCCATTAACCAGGGTCCTACGGTTACTGGGGCCATAGTAACACAAATGTCCACCATACCTATGGATGATGCAGTAAGACAACAACATCCTTCCTTAAAACCTACTAAATCAATTTCTTAGGGTAAGGGAGCATGTCTGCCCAATCACCAGAGGCAAACTTTGGAATTATGGTGGGTAATTGAACATGAAGACAGCACTTGCCACCAAGAGCTCAAATTTTCAATTGATTGGCCCCCTGTCTCCATAATTCAAGCTATCTTAATTCTTGCTAAGCCATTCTATAACTGCCATGCAAACAGGAGGTGGACCATGATAATTTCAAAGTGATATTCAAGCACTCCTGTCCCGCAACACTGGCTCCACAATACGAGCTGACAGTTCATGGGGGGAAGGACACAAACCTTGAAGAAACCAGAAGGGATGATATTACCCCACTGAAATATTTTATGGCCATTGACTCCTGCAGAACTAATAGCAAAGCTATCAGTGAATGGCAGGTTAGGCTTGCAGAACAGCCATGTTTGATAATCACCCCCCCAATCAGAGCTTGATATGGAAGATTACTATGATGCTCCAATTCTTGACCCCAAAGATCTGGCCACTCACTTGTCTTGTGATATCAACACATTGCATGAGATTCACGGTATGTGTATTTTTTTTTTGTTCATAGAAGTCTCTTAGCATATTATCCAGATCTTCGAGCCTTTGACCCGTACAAACACCAGTGGTGTATATATACTCTGTACAATCAACGTGACTCGCAGCGAGTCTCCTGCAGGACGGTCTGTCTATGATGGGCCGCCCACGCAAGACATCACAGACGGCAAATGTGCAGGATGATCAATAAATTGAAAACTACACTGGATTCATGGCATATCTAGAGGACAGGTCCAATATGTTCTACCCTTCTGGCAGGTCCTGCAGAAAGGCAGTGGGGTGGATGGGCCGTGCATAACCCCCATTTCACAACCTACCTACAGGAATGCCCATGGTGGAGGTAGTTCTACTGATAGTCTGTCTATAAATCTGGGAATGAAAAAGATATATTGATCAATAAATTATTTATATGGACCGGCCCCGTGTATCCTGCAGCAGATATGCGGATTGCAGTATATATCCGCCTTGGAAATCAACATCGTCGTATATAGGGAATCTGCAGGGATTTGCTGCAGGCTCAGAGATATTCTGAGTTGGTACCGCCATTCATTCACGCTGAAGACCCATCCGCAAATCCACATCCTCTCAGACAGGATATCTGTAGGGATGCGAAGCAAGCTCAGATGTTCTGAGCAGCTGCCATCATTTGTGGTGACAACCCATCCGCAAAACCGATATTGTGCAAGTCAAGGAACCTGCAGGAAAGCAAGGCAAATCCAGATATCCTGGGCCTCTGTCGTCATTCGCAGGGCACAGTGAAACTCCATCTGTGAAACCGATATCGCGCAAGGCAAGGAACCTACAGGAATATGAGCCAAATTTAGATATCCTGAGCGTATGCCATCATTCGCAGGGCACAGCCATCCTCCAAATTGATATTGTATCAGACAGTAACTCTACAGGATTCCGAGGTAATTGCAGTTATCCAGCTCCGCTGCCACCATTCACTATAAAGACCCAACCTCAAAGTCAGAGTTGTAACAGACACAGAGTCTGCAGGTATACCAAGCATGACCAATAGGCCCTACATGGGTCTCCTGACAATAACTCATGCAAGACAGAGAATCTGCAGGAATACTTGGCAAGTTTAGATGACTTCTCTATTAAATAATTTATATGAAAGAAGGCAATCCTTAAACATTTCCTTATTCCCTATTGAAATTAGAACTGTTATATCATTGTCTACTAAATGCAAGACAGCAAGCCTGCAGCGATTTGTAGAACGGCTTTCTGCATCACAGCCATCATTCACACCCCAGAGCTATCGGTGAAATCTACACATTGCCAGACAATGAATATGTAGGGATTTGAACAGGAGGCAAGAATCCTGAGCTGCAGCCGTCATTCATGGTGGCAACCAATCCACAACATCCACATCGTATCAGACGGTGAATCTGCAGGGTTGAAGGGAGCTCAGATACTCTGAAACGCTCCTGTCACTCATGGTGGAGATCCATCAACTAAATCGCCATCGTCCCAGACAAGGAATTTTCAGGGATACGAGGCATTTCAGATATTTTCTCTATTAAATAGATTACATGAAAACAGCTCATCATTAGACATAGTACTGTATTGAAATTAGCATATGTATGTTATTTTCTACTAAATGCCAGCATTCACGGTGGAGAGCCATCCGACAGCAAGCCTGCAGGGATATGACCCGAGCTCAGAAATTCTGCACTGCAGCTATCATTAACAGCGGGTACCCATTCGCGAAATTTACAACGTGCCAGACATGGAACCTGCAGTGATTCGAGAGAGCTCAGATACCCTGTGCATCTGCAGTCATTCCTGGCGCGAATCAATATTGTGCCATGGCCGTAATTCCTGGAGAAGACCCATGCTCGAAATCGATATAGTTGCAGCCAGGGAAACTACAGTAATTCGAAGATAGCTCAGAAATCCTGAGCGGCTGCTGTCATTTGCAGTGAGCCTCATCTGCGAAACCATCATCGTTCCAGACAGAGATTCTGCAGGCATGTGAAGCAAACTCAAATATCCTCCACGGCTGCCATCATTCATGCAGGGAATCCGTTTGCAAAATTGGCAGCCTACACAGTAAATCTGTAGGGATATGAGACGAACACAGGCATCGTGCAGGCCAGGGACTCTGCAGAAATACCCGCCAAATTTAGATTTCCTGAGCCTCTGCTGTCATTCCCTATGACACACCCAACCTTGAAAATGATATGGATTCAGACAGGAACTCTACAGGGAGCGGAGGGAAGTGACAATATCCTGCCCCCATGCCGCCATTCGCGGTAGATACCCAACAAAGGGGTCGGCATTGTAAAGGACATAGCGCCTGCAGGCATGCCAAGCATGACAGAGGCCCTACACAGGTCCCGTCTTTTGCGGTAAGGACCGTTCGGTGAAACCGACATCGTGTATAGCAGGGAACCTGCAGGGAAAGCACCCAAAATCAGATATCCTGAACCTCTGCCGTCATTCCCAGGACGTTTTTATCCTTGGAATTGATATTGTATTAGACAGGGACTCTACAGGGAGCAGAGGGAAGTGCAGATATCCTGCCCAGCTGCCGCCGTTCATGGTAGAAACCAACCAACAAGTCGATATCGTTAAGGACACAGCTTCTGCAGGCAGGGAAAGCATGACCAGAAGCCCTGCACAGGTGCCGCCATTTACAGTGTCAGACTCACCTGACAATTATTCGTGCTAGACAGGGAATCTGTTGTGCGATGTAATGGGCGCTTAAGGCTCCTACAACGAGACAACACCTGGAGGACACAAGGTGGATGTAAGGTCTTGTGTATTGAAGAGATTGAGTCTGAAATACAACATACCTGGAGGACACAAGGTGGATGTAAGGTCTAAGAGCTACATCCACTGTCTCCAGGGCGCTATCTACGGCGCTTACGTAAGCAAGGTAAGCGCCGGTACATAAAACCGTAAACTATCTGATAGAAACACATATAACATGAAGATAGACCATATAAAAAAGAGATATAACATATAATTGAGATATCTATACTATAATGACCATAATGAATAATAGAGAAGTAAGGGATGTAGAGGCTACTTTCAACAGAATCTTCATGAATACGTGACAAGCTTAGATATCTTCTCCGATAACTCAATTACATAAAGATATATCATTCTTAAAGATATTAATTTGAATATTTTCCTATTGAAATTAGGGAACACTTCACAGCCCAGCCCAGAGCCATCACTATGCCTAGACAATGAGTTTGCAGGGATCCGAACAGAACTCAAAACTCCTGAGCCAGAACCATTATTCATGGTGGCAATCAATACATAACACACCTTTGTATGAGACGGTAAATCTGCATGGGTTTGAAGGTGCTCTAATATATTAAACCGCACCCATCATTCACAGTGCAGACCCATCAACTAAATCGTCATCGTCCCACAAGGAATATGTAGGGATACAAGGCATTGCCGATATTTACTCTATTACATTAATTACATGACAACAGCTCATCATTCCATATCAATATGAAAAAATGTATATTATATTCCACTAAAAAGCCAATGTTCAGGGTGGAGAGCTATCCAACACCCTGCAGGGATATGAAGTGAGCTTTAAATTCTGCGCTGGTAGCTGCAAAGAGAGCTCACATACTCTGTGGGTCTACTGCCATTCCCAGGGAAGAACCATCCATGAATTCCCATATTGTGCCACATGGGGACTCTGCAAGGATGATAAACAGGTTCAGATATCCTGAGCCATGGTCGTAATTCCTGGGTGGACTCATCTTTGAAATAGATATAGTCCTAGACAATGATTCTACAGCATTTCGAAGAAAGCTCAGAAATCCTGAGTGGTTGCTGTAGTTCGCAGTGGAAGCTCACCCGTGAAACCAACATTGTTACAGACAGAGATTCTGCAGACATGTGAAGTAAGCTCAGATATCCTGCACTGTAGCCGTCACTCACTTATGGGATCTGCCCGCAAAATTGGCAGCATAGACAGTAAATCTGTAGGGATATGAGATGAAAACAGGCATATAGAGCTATTATGAAGCACGAACCTCAAAACTGGAACAGTTACAGAGATCTGTAGGCATGTGATGTGACAGAAGTTCTGAACAACTGCCGTTAATCATGGTGGCAACCTGACTTGCTCCTGTCATTCGCGGTGAAGAACGCTGCTGGCAGTGTTACATAGATCTGTAGTGATGTGATGCAACAGATACTCTGAGCAGGTGCTGTCAATAACCGTGGTGAGCCATCCGAAAAATCGATATCATGCAAGTCAAGGAATAAGCCAGAAGATGAGTCAAATTCAGATATCGTGGGCCTCTGCCCATCATTCGCAGAGTACATGATCTATGAAATTGATATTGTACCAGACAAGATGTCTACAGGTTTCGAAGTAAGTGCAGATATCCTGCCATGCTGCCACCATTCGCAGTAAAGGCCCAACCTAAAAGACAGCATCATTAAAGACACAGAGTCTGCAGGCAAAGTACACATGGCCATACATCCTAAATGGGTGCTGTCTTCCGCAACATGAAACCACTGATAATGATTCCGCTGCCTACAGCCCTTCTACAGGAATATTAACATTCTGCAGGCAGATGTCAGGAATCACGTGGCCAGTGTGGTGGATCCTTCCTCAAATCAAGCTACAACGACATCGTCAATTCAGCAGAGCCAACATATATCCTGCAGGTACTCTGCGTCCCATGATGTCAAAACCATGCTCAAAGCCGGAACATTAACTGATGTTTACTTATCTACTAGCACCTGTTGCATTCACTGTAGGAACTGTAGGACCACTGCCTGAAGCAATGGACTAAAAGTACAATAACTATTCCTCCACAACAGTTTCCTCTACATTCACCTTCTTAGCCAGTGGCTCTTTACCTCCTCCACCCTTTGTGTTCACATTTGCCTTGCGTTTCAAAGGCATCACATACACACTGCCCACTGCTGATGGGGGCTTGGATCCCAACCTAGCTGAAGTCCACCTGTGTGATTGTCAGAACCTACAAATCATTAATTGTTTAGACCACATACTTGGGAGGGAGTAATAAAGGCAAGCAATCCTTTCCTGCCTGTTCCTCCTTCTTTTTCCGTACCGCCATAATCACCTGTTCAGGTGTGGCAGCCTGGGAAGAATTGGCCACAATTTGTTCGTGGCCCTGTTACTTAGTACATGTCACACTGAAGGATACCGAGTGCTTACAATGACTATTTCTTCCTCATTTTCAAGCAGTGTCACCCTATCCACCAAAAAAAAATAGTAATCAGTACGTCACCCTCACTGAGTCAGTGACTTACTCAAACAACCTGTCTCTCTCCTTTAATAACGAATCATCCAGTAGTGTCCTGCAGAAGTTAATCAGAAAAGTTTGAAGGGACGAGGGTTATGATAATTCACATTGCTTTTCCTAACCACCTCCTTGTTTTTGCCAGTGCCTCCATGCACCATTCAGCCTTTCATTGGCCCCCAACTCCTGCTGTCATGTACAAGGCATGGCTCCACATAAATTTCTCCACCACACCACCATTCATGAATGTCTCTTCATCAAGGACCTTCCACCATGCATGCATCTCTTTACTGACCTCTTTTCGACTCCAGTTCACGACCCGTAGAGCCAGAATCAAATCAACTGGCTCAAAGCCACGTTGTCGTTTGAATGTGTTGTCAATGCTTGCAACCATGATCATTGGTAGCTTATTATTCCAACGACGGACCCACCACTAGATGCATACAAGTCAACAACAGCCCATTTGTGAGGAGAGAAACAACATACATCATCAGTGGAGATATCACTGTGCATAATAGCTTCCATCCACACACACCATGCCATATAGACATCTCGGATATCTTTGTACAGTATGTACGAGATCTTTGGTTTGAAAGTCCACGACAGGTACGAAATTTGTTTCCTGACCGTTTTAGTAGCTCTGATGTTCTTGCCTCATCCAGATCCTGGCCTATCTCGATTGGATGAGGAGGGTTCCCTCTGTTCTGAATCATGCTCGACAGCTGCGAGTTGAGATTCCCTCCATCCTCAGTGACCGAGATGATGACCAGCCAGTATCGTTAATTGAGTGGCCATGTGTCCATGGTCATGACAGCATGTATACACCTCCTGCGCATGATCACTCTTCACCTTTCGCCAGACAAGTGAGTTTTCAATTCTCTACACATAATCTTACCTAATCCCTTTCCTTCCAGTTAGATGCTTTATATGCAGAATTGCTGGACAAACTCTGTCGTCTACACACCTTCGACAATGGATATACTGGGTGGGGAGGCTGTACGGCATTTCCTGCTCCAGCCCACTATTTACGCCATATACAAGCCGGCTCTAGCACCGCTCTCACCACCCTACGTCTGACCATGAGCTTGGACGAGGTATTCTTCTATGAAGCCGTGAGTAGTTTGGAAGCTTTGGAGGAACTTACGATCCAAGCTGTCTGGTCCAATAATCTTGATGCATTGGCTGGCCTACCTCCGCTCTCCTTCCCCCATTTACGATATTTCTCTGTTAAAGCTCCAGGGCTCTGCAGCCCATTACAGCTGGCATGATTCTGGTGTCTCCCGTCCCTCAGCCATTTCCTCTGCACAGCTTCCAACAGCCGTGACCCTTATCTCCGAGAATCATTAATTCGATTTGGAATCAATCTCACGAATATTGGTTTGGGGGGTAGTTTTGTTACTGCTACACCCTATCTCGATTTCAATTTGTTGTGTCCTTCATTGCACATGTTTGAATTCGAGCTAAATGCCAGTACACCAGTTCCAGATCAACACAACTGCATTACTACCATTGTGATGCATATGGGCTGGAGAATATATTTCCCTTGTCCAGAATTACAATGTGCCTTTGACCTTTTCGATGCCATATGTGCCGACAACAAAAAGCACTGGCCCTCCCTCACGACCATCATCGACACTTCTGCTTCTCTTGCAACGGGTTCTTATATCTTTGGTGGAGACCCGACGCAAGTTCCGGACCACTCCTGGGGTCCAGGCAAGCTCGCTCAACTAAGTTCTGTTGGTGTTCAGGTCTATGATAGGGATGGGCATGAAATCAATGTGTTCCAATATCCACCATTGTTCATATCTTTCCCATTGAATTAGATAAAACATTCTACATACTTTAATATATTCTCTCATTGAAGCAATTTATTGTGTGCTCAAATATAACTTCTGTTAACTTACGACAAAAAGAGCATCTTTACTATCCAGTACGGAGACTCGGTGCGGACGTCCGACAGCCTCGGTATTGGTGAGTCAGGCATTTCGGACGGCTCGGAGGCTGCCTGTTGCCTCTCCTGCTCACTCAGAAATTCTGGGAATTTAATATGTTAATTCCTTTATGTACTTCATACTGTGTGTAATTTTTGGTAGAGAATGCATGTGTCAGTGAGTTGATGTCCCGTAGGTCATCAAAATTCTCCAATGTGAAACATTTGTTACGTTGTGACAGCCTATCTTGACCACTACCACCACTTCATAACAACTCAAATTCCACTGTTGCACCTCAAATCCAATGCCAGGTGGCAGGAAAGCCAAACATCTGACTCCTGAAGATGCATGGGCAGCCAGATTAGCTTCAAAGAAAGCTTACAGAGAGCGGTGAGTTAGATGATTTCATGATGTTTGGGGTCTCCTTTTTGCTGTGTACAGTGAGGTGAGCTTAATATCCTGTTACAAAATTCAGTACATTATTCTAGTGCTAACCTGTACCATTTTCAATGCCAGGAACATCGAAGAAGAGCGACGGAAGTCTCGAGAACGAACACAGTGTGCTGCAGAAAGAGCCCGTGAAAAGCTCCAGAAAGAAGCTCACAAGGCAGCTAAGAAGGCCAAACGCAGACGTAAAATAGCAGAAAAACTCGCAAGAAAGGCTGCTGGGACTTGTAACTCAAATAGCAGTCTGAATAAACAAGAAACATCCCCACAAGATGTTTTGATTTATTCACGCAAGACTGACCTTCAAAAGGAATTACAGGCTACTTGGGACCAGCTTTTCCCAGGCACTGGAATGCCTGACTGGGATATTTACTTCAAGGCCAGATATCTACAATTTATTGAAGGGTGTAAAGCTGAGGGGGTGGATGTATGGAGAGATAGGGTGAAGCAACGAGTCGAGGTCATAAAAAATGTGATCAACAAGGTGGACACCATCATCACAGAAGCTCGTTCAAGGACTTACACTTTGAATGGCCCCAGGTTGCAAAGAGCCTCGCAATTCCTTGACATACCTGTTCAAGATCGGCGATGGTTGATACGCACCCTCTACACAGATGAAGGATTTGTCAGGATTGCCGAAGAAGAAAACGGACTCTTGCAATATCAAAGTCATTACAAACAAGGCTTTTTGAGTTGGCAGTGAATTGTCTATATTTTAAATATTTTATTTTGATGTGCAATGTCTTGAATATCAATTATTGTGTTTTGCTATTTTTTTCAGTTACAGTGATTAAACACCGCCTTCACCGGCGGTCACTTATCCCCCCTGCGTCATCGGATGCTTAAATACCCTGTAGAGCTGTAGTAGCGAGTGACAATGTCGATGTTGTTGCGGTTGCATGGATATGGATGAGGTGTATGAACGATGAGGTAGAAATAACCAGGCTCTTTCCCAGCCATCTGACAGCGTTGACTGGAAGTCCAACTTGGAGGGCGGGTCAGAGCCCATGACCACCCGCAGTATGTAAGCACCGTGGTTAATTCGAGAAATGTTGGGGGCCAGTAATGCTGTCGGACAGCTGGACCACTATGTCTAAGCGCGCAAGTTAATTAACGTGCTAGGGACACACGTGTGTGTTGGATATGAGATTCAGACTCTGCTGTGTGCATAGGTTCAGGGCTGTGCTGATGCACAGGTATGTGGCTATGATATCATGACTCACTAGGCTGTGTAGCTATGCAAGGCTGTGTGCACTGCCTCAGGCTGTGCATGACTCATAGGGCTGTGTAGGCATAGCCTCCTCATGTATATAAGGACAAGCTCTTCTGTCTGATCTATAGAGAAATTTCCCCCCTTTTTGTGACTCTCCCATTTGTGTCTCCCTCAGTGTCTCCCTTTTTGTCTCCATTTGTGTCCACCCCTCTCTCTCCATTTCTGATAGTGTGCTCATGGGCTCTGACCCGCCCTCCAAGTTGGACTTCCAGTCAATGCTGTCGGATGGCTAGGAAGGAGCCTGAGAAATAATATGTGTTGCATTTAACATTTTGGGGATATAAAACCGGCAGCTGTTCAGTTGCAACACATCAACATGACCCAATAAAAGAAAAAATGAACAAGAGGTAAAGAAACATACAGAGGAGTCCATAACAGTCCATACAAATAAACATCATGTAGCGTCAAATTTTCAAAGGGAGCTTAAGCACTTGCTTAGCAGCAAGTGAACATAGTCGTGACATGCTGTGACAGTTTGCTCCCCCCCACGCCTGCTACTTTGGCATTGCTTTTCCAACACATCTCATGCAACGGCTATGTATCACCTCATAATCTGTTAGAAATGTTTTTAGTGCTTAGGTCTCCATTCTGCTTTACATATGGCTCGCATGGTAGGTCTGACACAAGATTGGCAATCGTACGCATGCTAACCCTGTTTCCTGTAGGTACCCCATCACATTTGAAGGATTGAATTTTCTAGGAAGGGTCTCCAGATATACGTATATATATATTGCGGAGTCATTTGTAGAAATCAACAGGAATTCGCCCGGTTATAGTCTTAACACGCTTGTGATCACGGTGTTCATCAGGGTTAGCTTCCTATGGAAGACTTATCGTGTCCACCTTTCTCCGACAGTCTAACGCACTAGATATATCACGCAGTCTTCTGTAGAATTCTACAGGAATTTGCCCAGCTATAGTCGCCAGGTATATCATGGAGTCATTTGTAAAAATCAACAGGAATTCACCTGGTTATAGTCTTATCGCCCTTGTGATTGTGGTGTCCATCAGGGTTAGCTTCCTATGGAAGACTTATTGTGCCCATCTTTCTCCGACAGTCTAACACACTAGGTATACCATGCAGACTTCTGTAGAAATCAACAGGAATTCGCCTGGTTATAGTCTTATCACCCTTGTGATCATGGTGTCCATCAGGGTTAGCTTCCTATGGAAGACTTATCGTGTCAGGCCCACATTGCTCTGACAGTCTCGTATCGCCATGACCCGCGTATTCCCTTCCTCCATACTTCAAGCAGCTGAGAAAGGAAATGCACCCACAAAGCACCACTATGACGTGCATCAGTGGCAGTTTTTTGAAACTGCAACTGATGCACGTCATAGCTCCTTGTGGACGACCATTACGTCTCGCAGCCACCAGAGTGTATGCGGCTAGGTTACAATGCAAGTCTGATGCTAATATATCAAGTACATACAAAAACCCTGCTTTGGCTGCCAAGGACTGCTGGAACAGTTTACCCAAATAGTTAGATTGTGTATCCCTGCTCAGGCACGGATATCTCGCAGGGACATTCCCTGACGTCCGTGTGGAGATGTGGGCTAATATGGGCGGATGCAGACAACACTTAGTCAGCTACTTGTTCGCGTTTCAGAATCACATAATCACGAGACAGTCTAATTGTTTATGTTAGGACATATGAGACATTATGTAGAACACCTTAGTAAATGGTTCGCCAGCTCTTCGAGTTCACCCCTTTTAGAACCTGCATTTTCAGGTTGCCATATAGTCTCCCTGCCCAACTTAGCTAAATTTGAATCTCCAGACTACGTGAAACAGGGACTACGCGAAACAGGGAGATACAGTGGGTCAAAAAACTGTCCCAATGTTTGCTTGTTATGTAAAGATATGCATGCAGCAAATGAACTATTGAGAAACATATTTAGCGCTCAGTGTGAAAATTGTAGATTAGCATCATGGCTCCATGAACATTAAAGAATCACATGATTTGATGCACAATCAGGAGAGATATTAATATTTCAGTGAGAGGGGTCATTGGGACAGTTTTTTTACCACAGTTTTTGTGCACTGAGATCATTTGATTTAAGAGGATTTTTCACTATGACATCATTCCAAAAATGGGGTGGAGCATGGGTGGAGCTCTAGTGAACATATAAAGAGATTGGCATGGATCTCTAGACCCCACATTCACCATGAGACCTTTATCTGCTGCTAAATGCACTCAAGTCCTTTCTCTCCTCTCTTCTGGTCTTTCTAGCAGAGAGACATTGAGCACCAAACTGGTGTTAGCAAGTCTACTGTGTCCAGAATTGCCAAAGATTACCAGCCTGACAAAAAAAATCACCCAGGGGGGACGTCCTCGGAAACTGACATCCATGGATAAGAGGGCTGTCCTGTCCTTGGTGAGGACTGGAAAGGCTTCTACTGCAGTGGAAGCTGCCAAACACATCAATTCTATCATCCCAGAGCCTGGTGCAGTACAAACCATCAGGAATGTACTCAAGGATGACAACTTAAAGGCCTATACCAAGAAGAAAAGGCCATATCTCTCTCCCAAGCATAGGAAGGCAAGACTGGCTTTTGCTCTCAAGTATGAAAGCTGGACTGTGGAAGACTGGAAATGTGTTCTTTAGTCAGATGAGACCAAAATCAATCGGTTTGGGTCAGATGGGCACAAATATGTGTGGAAGGACAAGGGTACTCCACTTCAAGAGAAGGAGGTGGAATCAACAGTAAAATTTGGAGGAGGTCATATCATGGTTTGAGGCTGCATGGGGTGGAATGGAGTTGGAATTCTATGTGAGGTTGAGGGAAAGATGGATGCTAAACAGTATGTAACCATTTGGGAGGAGTTTATGGTGGAGAGCATCAAGGAATTGGAAATTCCAGAGGAGAAGGTGATCTTCCAGCAGGACAATGACCCCAAGCACACCTCCAAATTGGCTTCAAGTTGGTTTGAAAATCATGGGATCCAAGTTCTTGACTGGCCTGCACAGTCTCCAGACCTCAACCTCATAGAACACCTATGGAATCTTCTCAAAAGAAGAATTTTGGCTTATGAGAGGCCAGCCTCAGGAGTCTGGGAATTATGGAGCAGAGCACAGGATGAATGGAGGAAGATTGGACAGGAAGAGTGTCAGAAGTTAATATAGAGTCTGCCCTGATGATTAGAAGCTGTTATCCAGGCCAAGGGAGGCCATACTAAATATTAAATGTTTTATTTCTGTACTGAAAATAACTGCTCAAAAAACTGTCCCAATGACCCCTCTCACTGAAATATTAATATCTCTCCTGATTGTGCATCAAATCACGTGATTCCTTGATGATTGTGGAGCCATGATGCCACTCTACAATGCTCACAATGAGTGCTAAATATGTTTAATTGATAGTTCATGTACTGCATGCACATCTTTACATAACAAGCAAACATTGGGACAGTTTTTTGACCCACTGTATCTATACTATAATGACCATAATGAATAATAGAGAAGTAAGGGGTGTAGAGGCTACTTTCAACACTTCCATCAATCAGTGATAAGCTGGTCCCACCTTCCCACAGTGGAGAAGATGGACTGAAGCGTAGTCTCTGCTTCAGCACCACGATGCTTTGGCTTAATAAGATTAAGCCAATACTGAACATTGTCCAGCAAGGCTACCTCCAACATCTCATCATTTTGCCTTCCAGGAAGTCGTTGCCAGCTTTGCTTCATCACATATACACATCTGCCTGACAGAACCAGATTAATCCCGAACTCCAGACAAACCAAGTAGACTACCAACCTTCTCATTCCTCTCCAGAAAATCCTTCAGCCTGATGACTTCTAGTACAATCGTTGCTCGTCTGCACATAAATTCTGCCCCAATTAAACTGAGGGAATGTATGGAAATGAACTTTTCCCCATCCACTGGAACTTTGATGACCCATTGGATCGTATACAGTGATTGAAACTCTGAAAAATCTCTCCATGGGAAACAATGAGAAGAATAGTGTTCCTTCTTGTTATAGAAGATAGACATTGTCAGATCCCAACATAGCTGCTCAGTTGGCAAGATAGAAAATGCCGCAATTGCTTGAATGAACTTTTGTTGAGTATGGTAATATTACAGCCATATTGAATCAACAGTAGCACTCACCTATAAACCCTATAGCTCAGTTGGTAGAGCATCCTAGATATTATGGGAAGGTCCTAGGTTCAAATCCTACCTTATGAATATCAATGGAGGTCCTAGTTCCAACAATCCCACTGTGATCGAATAGATACACATTGAGTTGGTCAAAGCAGAGGGTAAAGCCAATCATGAATTGACAGTCAAGCTGCTCTCTCAGGAGCTGCTGAGCATACCCACAAAGTTGAAAAAGAGCTTCTTTAACCTCTCCCTTTCCACCTAGACACTTCATCTCCAAAATGTTCGCCATCTGTGCTGTGCGATGTAATGGGCACTTAAGGCTCCTACAGCGAGACAACACCTAGAGGACACAAGGTGGATGTAAAGTCATGTATATTGAAGAGTTTGAGTCTGAAATACAACATACCTGGAGGACACAAGGTGGATGTAAGGTCAAAGAGCTACATCCACTGTCTCCAGGGCGCTATCTACGGTGCTTACATAAGCAGGGTAAGCGCCGGTACATAAAACCGTAAACTATCTGATAGAAACACATATAACATGAAGATAGACCATATAAAAAAGAGATATAACATATAATTGAGATATCTATACTATAATGACCATAATCAATAATAGAGAAGTAAGGGATGTAGAGGCTACTTTCAACAATCTGTAGCCACCAGAGACAGCAGAGTTTATCCTAAAAAACCCACCAAAGTAAGCCAACACGTGAATGACAACAGCCTCGTGTACTTACTTCCTGCTTCTTTTTTTATATATATCAATTCAACATTACCAGCTGCAGCTAGCGTCTAGATTAAATACATACCTCGTCAAGCTCCTTGTTTGCTCTAGGATTGTCACCATTCCCTTCTTCCTTCTTGAGATCCTTGATTTCAGCCCCCAGCTTCTCCAGTCAAGAGTTTGTTCACTGGATATCTTGGGACTCTGTATCCTTAGAAATAAAAGCACCATCTGGACGAATACTCGCAGCACAGACGTCTGTCAACCAAGGTGATTTATGGTGGCAATCAACCCATTCTCCTTCCATAGCTCCTTCTTTCCCAAGGTGTTTGGTCTTCACAAAATCATTGATCTCCATAGCTATCTCTGTAAATATGGTGTTAAAATAGGTAAAGCCTGTGTGGTGAGTCACACTCTGAGAGGACAGGAATGACAGAGCCTGGAGTCCAAGAGATGAGTAACTGGGGATCTCAGTCTCTAGAACTCCAGTTTATATACAATGGAGAACAATAGAGAGGAAACAATAGAAAGGGAACAATAGAGTGAGAACAATAGGAGAAGAACAATAAGAGAGAACAATAGAAGAAGAGATAAAAGGGGAGAACAATAAGAGTCTAAATATAGAACAATAAGAAGATGTGATATAAGAATAGACTTTCCATATATGTCCAAACAATAAGAGTGATGACTAAGCACAGGGTCATCCATATTAGGACATGTCAAGGTCACATTCTAACATATGGGGTAAAACTGGCTCTCCGTTCCAGTGTATACCTTCACAGGAAATTTGGTCCAGTATCTGGGCCGGCCAGCAGTGGGCAATGGTGGAGGCGATATCTGTTTGGTTGTGACAAGCTGGTAGAGAGGGGACTCTCCCTGTGTCAGCTTATTATAGATACTCTCAACATCCTCTTCACTAAGAGGAATTATCTTCTCAAAGAAATCCTTGGTATCGACTGTGAATAAAAGTCTTGGAGATATCCTTCCTTGAAGTATTCATCACTTCGCCAGCCAAGGTGTGGAGTGCATTCATCAAAACACCTGGTTTGGGTTGAGGGGGGGTATCAGCTGTGGGTCAAGCCATTAAGAAAGCAAGACAACATGAGGATAAAGAGGCCTACTTCCCCATCCAGAACTTAAGCAAGCTAACACGTGTCAGGTGGCTTTGAACAAAGGGCTGCTGAGGTCAGCAGATGCCAACTGGCGATTGGCCCTTTGACATTGCTGACAAATTAGGGCACACGCAGTCATCTGATCACATAGATGTCTTTATTAATATGTTCAACCAACAGGGCAAGAGTGAGATGAAATCTTTTCTCTCGTGAAAATTTCCTAATAACTTTATCAGACACCCTGGGACAAGGAGCCGTTGCAGAAGCTGCTTGTCAGGCCCATTGTTGCATCCCATCAACTTTTTGAGCAGCTTGAGCCACCCAAATTCATGAGTCTTCTCCACTATGTCCATCACCTTCAGTGGAAGCTTTGACAACTCTGACTGTCCTCAGATACTGTCTACCATCAGACATCTCTTGCTCTCTGCTTCAAGTACAGCTGTTTTATTGCCCTGCAAGAAATTCTGTTGACAATATCTTTGCCATCATGTCATTGCTTTACATCAGAGTGGAGTGTCAAATAGTTAGGAAACCTAAATAATCTACATGCAGACAATATGTATGTACAGTGAAGAAATGCATTCAGATATGGTAAAGCAATGGATTAAATACTATGAGCATGAGAGATTTCGAAGCTTTCAATGACTCATGGATGGTCTGTTCTGTAGTGCGCATTGCCTCCTGAAGGTCAGGGACCCAGTGCAGCAGCAGTCGAGCGTGTTGAGAAGATATAGGGTGCTGTGTGTAGATGGATTCACAAGAGACTGGTCAAAAATTTCCAGGTTGGAAAATGGTCTGGAAATTTTTAGGATTTGGGTGTATTTTGCAGAGACATTCCAGCCCTGGAAAATACCTGGAATATCACTTTTTCCCACAGCTTTTCCTGACATACTCCAGCTTTGAAGACATTTTCCAGACATTTTCCAGACCTTAGAAAATGTCTGGAAGATGCACCGAAATCCTGCCATTTTCCCAACCATTTTCCAATTTGGAAAATTTTGACCAGCCTCCAGTGATTACGTATAACACTGTTTATATCTTATATCACCCAAGACTAACTGAACTCAGACTATATTGAGTAGGTAGTACAATAGGGTAATGTTAAAAAGATATATGCTGGTGCCTAATGTGCTGGCATGCTAAATAAAAGCTGTTGTGGACACTTATGGTGTCCACACTTATTATGTAATACATATATAATAATATAATAACATATAACTGTTACATTGTGGGCATTGGATACACTCACCCTTCTGGGACTGCGGCTCAAACACAAATGCATGCGCTGTCATGGCCAGTAATGAAGCCATGTTCTCAATATCCAGCAGTACAGGGGTATCTCTCAAGAGTGTAGTGTATGTTGCCGTGGGACCTAGTGTCAAGGATTAATTATGATCAATAGGAAACGAATGGAAACATACAAGCTTGCTCCTCATGCTCAACGTAAGCTTCCGAAGGATTTCTGAGCCACTCTGAGTCTTGTTTGCTTGCAATGCAGAAATAATAATGCTGCAATATGCTGTGGAGAATGGCTTCAGCACTGACATTGCTTGCATTGGTATCTGCAATGCCAAGAATTTGCTCTCAAAGTCCAATACTAAATGATTTTGTAAGTGCATATTTGTTAAATGCATGGCTGCCTTGAACAAATGTATCCATTAGACTTAGGATGGCATGGAGAATTCCAGGTGGCATGAAACTGTAAGATGGATGAGAAATGAATGTGGGAAGAAAGTGTAAAACTACTTACAGCATTGAGTCCCCTTCCACAACATAATATATGTATCAGATCTGGCTTTCCTCCAGGTTAAAGCTTGCCAGTCCTTCAGAGGGCAATTCACTGGCTGCTATCCATAATTTAGCACTGCGGGTGCAGGTCATGACTCACTAGGCTGTGTAGCTATGCAAGGCTGTGTAGCTATGCGAGGCTGTGTGCACTGCCTCAGGCTGTGCATGACTCATAGGGCTGTGTAGGCATAGCCTCCTCATGTATATAAGGACAAGCTCTTCTGTCTGATCTATAGAGAAATTTCCCCCCTTTTTGTGACTCTCCCATTTGTGTCTCCCTCAGTGTCTCCCTTTTTGTCTCCATTTGTGTCCACCCCTCTCCCTCCATTTCTGATAGAATGGGCGTTTGAAACACAAACAGTGCTTCAGTGTGCCAAAGTCTGGCGTATTGTGACAGGACAGGAGAAAGAGCCAGTAGGGGATGCAGCAGTAATACGAAGTGAGAGGAATGACTGGCTGAATCGAGTTGATCAGGCTGCTGGAATCATTACTTTCTCTGTTGAGAAGTCACAGCACATCCACATTAAATCTCACTTGGACAATCCAGTGAAAATGTGGACTGTTCTCAAGGAAGTGCATAATAAGCAACTTCCTATCACTCGTTTCAATGCCTATGATGCCATGCTCAAAATTAGAAAAGAGGAGGATGAATCTCTCTCTGATTTGATGGCCAGAGTTGAAAAGGCAGCTGAACTCAATAAAAATCTCCGTCCAGAAGGTTTCACTATTGACCAGCTAGATGATGAAATGACATCTATCACTCTCATTCGTGCTCTCATCCCTGAAAACTCAAACTTTGTGGATGGTTTGATGTCTCTCTCCTCCTTTGCTTACAGTGAAGTGAAGGAAAAGGTGGTCCTCCATGAGAACTATCAGAGGAATCAGCCAGGAGAAGTCCCTGTCTCTGCCAATGCTGCCAAAGCATCATCAATGCCTCAAATGTGCGAATTTTGTCAGAACCCCAAGCACTTCCATAAACAGGAAGATTGCTATGCCTACAAGCATGCCCAAAAGGAATACAGATTCAAGAAGGATAAAAAGCAAGGAAACAAAAACAATGACCAGAAAGCAAACAGCTCTGGAGAAAAGGCTGAATTTGCTGGAACTGCAAGTGCTTTCCTTTTAGATAGCACCAGTTCATCTGGGTCGCTACTTGCTTTTACTGGTACTGACTGGGTTGCTGATACAGGTGCAACTGCACATATGACACCTCATCGTGAATGGTTTCATCAGTACCAGCCGTACATGGTACCTGTTCGACTTGCCAATGGTGTAACCATCAAGTCTGCAGGTGTGGGTACTGTCATCTTTAAGCCAAAGGGCACAAAAGTACATACTATCACCTCACAGGAAGTGGCACCGCCGTCGGGAAGTGGCACACCCTTATGTACTCCGACTGCATTCAATAATTGTTGTTTTGAGCATAGGAGATTTTTTTGTTGGTTTATTATGTAATCTTCAAATAGTTGACGGGATGAACCCTCAAAGTTTTAAGGGTGTGCCACTTCCTGACAGCCGTGCCACTTCCTGTGAGGTGATAGTAGCATTGAGTTCTCAAGGGTTTTACATGTACCACAATTGCAGAGCAATCTACTCTCAGTTCTTTATCTCACTCAGAAGAAGACCTTTGCAGTTACAATTGTGAAAGACAAGGTTTATTTTGCAAGAGATGGCCTAAATCTATTCACAGCATCTGTCTCAGGGAACAACTCTGCAATTCTAGATGGAGTTACAGTTCCTAAGTCAGAGTTTGCTGGAATAGTCAGTACATGCCCTGTTGATCTCACCCTTTGGCACCGGAGATTCTCACACCTAAACCATGGTGATGTGCAGCATTTACACTCTAAGGGACTGGTATCAGGAATGACATTAGATTCCACTGCAAAACCAGACCCTATCTGTGAAGCCTGCATAGCAGGTAAACAGCACAGAGATGTGAATAAAGTAGCCACTAATCGTGCCACACAACCTCTGGAACTGATACACACTGATTTACATGGCCCAATGCCAGTCAGAACTCCAGATGGTTACAGGTATTGGGTTACTTTCATTGATGATGCCACTAGGCTACTATCTGTTGCTCTATTGAAACGTAAAAGTGAGGCTCTGACTGCATTCAAGCAGTTCAAGACCACAATGGAGAAACAGACAGGCTTTAAGATCAAGATTCAACGAGATGACAAGGGATCAGAGTATAAAAACACAGCCTATGATAACTATTGTCAATCAGAGGGCATACTGCGCCAACACACTGTTGTTAATGAACTAGATATCAGAAATGGAGGGAGAGGGGTGGACACAAATGGAGACAAAAAGGGAGACACTGAGGGAGACACAAATGGGAGAGTCACAAAAAGGGGGGAA
>KN837079.1:687481-699879 GCA_000827215.1 Sphaerobolus stellatus SS14
ATGTACCGGCGCTTACCCTGCTTACGTAAGCGCCGTAGATAGCGCCCTGGAGATAGTGGATGTAGCTCTTTGACCTTACATCCACCTTGTGTCCTCCAGGTATGTTGTATTTCAGACTCAAACTCTTCAATACACACGACCTTACATCCACCTTGTGTCCTCCAGGTGTTGTCTTGCTTTAGGAGCCTTAAGCGCCCATTACATCGCACAGCAAAAAGCCCTGTCAACTTCTGATTGCTAGACTTAATTGTCTGGCATTTTTCGCAGGAGTTGCAGAATGCTTCTACATCAGCTGTCATTGACAGCCACCAGAAAGTCCCTTGAATATATTTCAAGGTTTTGAAAGGACCAAAATGTCCTATTGTTTGGTGGGCTTAGTCAATCAGAACTTCACTGATCTTCCTTCCCCTCCAAAGAGTGTTTTTTGGGATGCATACAACTGAACGACTGAGGCCATTCTTAGTCCAAAGGAGCTCATCCTTTAGGGCAAAGCGTGGATGTACATTCACATCCAGGAGTACTCTTGCACAGAGAGTATTGGTGGCATATGTCGGTATAAATACCTGCCTTAGGTCGATATCTGTTTCAACCCTTGCTTTGAGTGGCACACTATCAGCACCAGATTCTATAGTGAGGACATCATTGCTTTCTTCCAGCTGAGGGAGCACGGTTGCTTCCAGTGTTGATGAACTCGAGTTCAACATGTTGGCTTCCAGGATCTTGTCTTCCTGGATTTCCTGGAGTAGCTGTGACCTTCTCATGGCATACGCACGGACTTGTACGGCACATTCTATTTGGAGTGTATATCCCTCTGGATCGAGTTTTCAATCCATATTGACAAAGTCTTGTTCATCACATTGATTGGTTAACAGATCAAATTCATGGTAGCATGCTAATGCATCTGCTACCTGTTATGTTCCCAGGAATGTGTAATGTCTCGTAGTTAAAATGAGAGAGGAACTGCATCCATTGCACCTGTTGTGGTGATAGCTGTGGTGCAGTTTGAAAATAAGACAGACCAGCATTGTCTGTCACAAGGACGAACTTTTGTCCTAACAGTTTATCTTGCCATTTGGCAAGGGCCTCAACAGTGGCAAGGGTTTCTTGCTCAGGCACAGTATAGTTATGCTGTGCCATATTGAATTTCCTGGATAGGAACCCGGCTGGATGACAGGTTTCCCAGTCTTTGCCTTGGCTGTACATGGCACCAACACCTGACTGACATCCATCAGTAATAACCCATATGGGTTCATCCAGTTCAGGATTGATCAGCTTAAGTATAGGCAATCTACATGCCAGCAGCTTTATCTGCTGGAAACACTTCTCGTAGAGGAGTCCACAGGAATTTCCTGTTATTTTGGGCAGCGGCCGAAAGTGGCATACTATACACTGATATATCTGGCATGAACTGTGCCAGATACTGAACTAAGCTCAGAAATCATTGGATACCTTTATACATCCTGGGAGTGCCATTCATGGACCACTCACACTAGCCCAGTGGGCCGCTGCTACGCATGGCAAGACGGTTCCTCTCCTGATAGCTATAATATATAACTTCAGAAGCCCTCCTAAATCCATGAGTCCATAAGTTATCAGGACTATAATTAATAAGTTGCCCCTCATATATACACTCTTTTTTATTCATTATTCCATCGTTATAGAAAACAGATCCATCTGTATCAATTATTCTGGATGTGAAATGATTTTGTCCATAATATATAATTCCACCAATTACCATTGTGTGAACTCCCCCTTGCAAGTCACTTATTTCTATATATCTGTCGATCACTGCATATTCAATAAGGTCTAAATACAATGCCATTATGTGAGGCTTTGCAATGAAAGCAGAATTTGTTTTTTAACACATAGTTCTGCATGCACGACATTGGTACTTTTTTTTTGAGGTCATGGCATATTAAAGCCATTTCTTAGTTCCCATAAATGATATTCCTCTATATGTTATTATATCTTCTGTAGCTGCTTTATTAAGGTCTGATGGTCTCAATGAAAGTAGAGAATGAGTTTTATTTTGTTCACGAATTGTTTGACTGCACATATTGCAGACCCATCTGTGATATATCAGAACTGCATTTGTATCCAGCATAGCATGTAACAAGTCATATATTGATATACCAGGCAATTGGAAACCAAATAATCTTTCCCCAAACTTATTGCTTAATGCAGATCTAACTTGATCCCTCAATGAATCTGTATTTGTACTGTATAAATGGGCAATACCAAAACCTTGCAATAGTAATAATAAATATTGATTCTTTCTGGCATAATCTATGAAATCATCTTGCAAACTACAGTGCCAAATGTTATGTAAAATAGTGAATAGACTGTCATACCCACATGAGTTCTGACTCCATGCAAAGCCTAAATATTTTTCAGATGGCTGGGATTCTTCTAACACATCAATTGTAACACGTGGACGTTCATTGTACCTTGATGTTTCAAGTGTGTGTTTTGAGCCATCTGTGGCTTTATTTATTATATCATTTATATTTAATTCAACATAAGTACTTTCATATGATACAGATGTACTTGATAAGGATGAATGTATTCCAGACGGCATGTGCTGGTTTCCAAGTACACATCAATATGTTTTGACTAATTGCACTCTATCTTGACCCTCTATAAATGGATGTAAAGTTCCTGCTAGTTTTGCTCTAGTTATGTCATTGAGCATTTCTAACTCTCTAAATTCTTGTCTTAGCCACCCTGAAATACCTCTTTGTATAACACTTGGGTTTAACCCTCCAATTATAACAGTACCATTAACAGTAGCGCTTCGTGAGAAACATGTGTAGTAAGAAAAGTGTGATTCACAATCTGTCAGATCTAACACATTTATAGGTCGTGTTCGGCCTTGAGATGCATAGTCTGTCATTGCAAAATTAGGAAGTATGTCAACTTGATCTCTATTTATGGGAACAATACTTTCATTGAGAAGCACACATTCTATTCTTGTAGATGAATGAGGAATTGGTACAATGTTTTCAGGTAAACCAGGAAGGTTGACACACTTTGGAGGGTTTTTAAGTTTGACAAAAACTACTTCAAGTACAGATATCTGTTTGCCACAGTAATTTCTAGACACAGAACTCCATCCAACAACATCTGCTTCTGCCCCATTTGTGATACATAATTCTGTAGCAACATTCTTTTTTATCATAACTGGTATTCCAACACATAATGACAGTATACCTACCTTGTGTTTAGTCATATCTGGATATAACTTCCATAAAGCATGTTGTTTGACAGGGTGAATAGTGTTGTGTGATTGATAATATGCACGCTTTAATCTTGACCTTCCTTGTATCTGTTGTGTTTGTTTGACAGCAGCTTCTGTTAGAGTATCTATGGAATAAAATTGGCTTGAAGTTTGCCCTGTAGAATGTGCATATCTATCTGAACCCATGTCATTAATCTTGTCTCTGTATTTATTTCAGGAGGTTAAAATTGATATAGTTCTAAATAGATTTGACTTTAACTTATCTTTTCCATCCTTTGTATTTGATGATAATGAATATAGAAGGGCCATCAGTTGATGTACAAGCTTATACCGCATATTTTCCAATGCAACCCTATATGCTTGATCTTCAGGACTCATAGATCTTTGCTGCATGTTTTGTTTCAATAATACTGCATTTGTAAATTACTGCCATATAGATTTACCAATTGCATTTTCTTGATCAGATGTTGTCATGCTGTTTTTGTCAGAAAACAAATCACCTGAATATAATGGTACTTCTTTGACTGGAGTTAGTTGAGCAAAGTCTCCACAGAGCACTACATTTATACCCCCAAATGGCATATCATGACAATTTCATATCATTGATAAGCACTTGCTTATGGCAAATAGATTTTTACATGATAACATTGAAACCTCATCCAATATTATAAATTTGCAGTGTTTTAATCTATCTTTAACTTTGGATAGTGACATATCAGAATATCTACCTTCAGATGTATCTCAGAAGCCTAGCAGAGAATGATAAGTACTTCCACCAATTAATGCTGCAGCACTACTTGTTGGAGCAACTAATTCTAATACATGTGCACTATCATGATGTTCAAAGTAATGTGCAACAGCCTTAATTACTTGTGATTTACCAGTGCCTGCCATGCCTCCTAGGTACATTTTTAATTGTTCAGAGCCTGTATTATGTAAATGTGAGGCAATGATCACAAAAGCTCTCTTCTGTTCATCATTAAGGCTAAATAAATCAGCAATATCAATTATGCTATTGGATTCTTCAGTACAAGGTTCATCATCCATTATTTAGCTATATTTTACATCATTTTGCTTTGAATGGTCTACAATTGTTACATTCCCCTCACTGTTACCAGTAATGTTATAGTGGCCAAGTCCTTCTGCTAAATTAGAGACTGATTGTAGCTGATTGATATTATGTGGAATAGATCGTTCTTTCAATTTGACTGTATATCATTTACAATCTTAAGCCACTCTTTTGGTCCTTTAGAATTTGCTATTTTTGATGATAATGCACAAATAGCTTCTCCAATATAGCCACCTATCCATCCTGAGGATAAAATCCTTTCTTCAGTTTTAAGCATTGCATCCCATCATTTTATAGTGTTACTGTCAGGTGTCTCATAATAATGAGTTAGTGATTCAGAATCTATTTGATTAAAATCAGCATTTATAATATTATCATCAAAATATTCACTGGTATCAATATCTTCTAAGGGTATATTAAAACCAAGTCTGTCCTTATCTTCCTCAAGTTTACACTGTGTGTGAAAGTCATCTAATGAATCTACAGATTCATGTTTAATCATAAAGTTATTAATCAATTCTTGTTGTCAGCTTGTGAAAGTAAACTGATCGAGGGCCACATGCCAATCTTGTCCTTCTTCCTTCAAATCTAGCCCAGTCCTCCAGGGCTTAAATAGTGACAACATAGTAGCAGCATAGTATTGTTTGTTTGGTCCATCCTGACGTGGAAGAGCTCCACCTAAAAACTTTGGCACTACCTCGTGCATATTTTTAATTATTTCAGAATGACCTGATTGTGGATGCCCTGGAGTAAATGTGAGTTTCTGTACATCAGGGTTTATATCACTTCTTTTTCGTTTTTTACAATTTGCATCTTCAAGGACAGATGGATTTGTGTGACCAATTTCATCCATATTTTCTTCTTCCGTATCCACTGACCCAACAAACTCATTGTCACTTTCACACTCATCATCACTCTCATTTGCTTTCATTGGTTTCTTTTGATATTGGGTAATCCAGTCATATAATGTTGTATGTTCAAGTTCATCAGGCCTATGTGTATAGTCTTGTACTGGATCCAACTGGTAATATCTGTCTTTATATTTATGAATTGTAACTTTGGAATCGATAACATCTGATTGTTGCCCTTCACTACATTCAGGCCAAGACTCCAATGCACGTTGGACATAATACCTCCAGTAAAATGGTTTGAAGTTATGACTTGTATAATGGTCAGGGAGCCCTAGTAGGTAGGATGCTGCCATTGGTGAGCCTATTTGCATATGTATAGTCATATAATTTACAACCTTGGTGATCAAGGACCTTGCTTTATCATGTCTGGTCCTATCCCTACCTAACATCACAGCAGAGTGATCTTGTGTCTGTGCTAATATCTCAAACATGTTATATAATTTCAGTGGGTTTTTAGTTATATAGTCTGTTACATACATGATTACTGCCTTCACACCTGTGCCAGATTGTAGGCATGTTGCATCAGAATTGCACCTTAGCAAATATGTCAAAGGTGGACATACAGTATTCATATTTGGTTCAAGATGCTTAAAGAATATATGACCGTCAGGATTTATTTTAGTATCAGGATAGCATGGTCTAGAGAACCGGGCTTTGCACTTGTGATATTTATTGTTAAGACACCAATTTGCCCTGCATTCATGTATGTTACATCGAAACAATATATCATTGACTGTTGTATCATATTCCGCCCACCATAGTTCCATTTTTGTACATATTTCATTATTCATGCAAAGTTTACAATTACATTGTGGGGAAGCTATTGGTAAAGTAGTAGTTGGTTGTTCATACCCATCTCGTTTTTCTAATAAATCTATAACTTCTTTTACATCATCCTTTGTTCTCTCAATGAATTCACCTTGATGTAAACTTTCATAATAAGCAATTAATGCTTTATTAAAATCAGAGTCTGTACTTAGTAACCTATCTCTTATTTGTTGTGTAGACAGATTTGTTTATCCATAAAAGCATGTGTAAGTGTAAAGTCAAATGGCCTTGTTGTTCAACTGTACCATAATAGCCTTTTGTTTGCCCCCAAAGTCCATCATCTGTTTCTGAGTCAACTTTTAACACATGTTTGAGGAATGCTTGTACTGCAAAATGAAAGAATCTTGCACTAGCAGCTGGGTTATTTGTAATGAGTCTGTGTCTTTGGTTGGGTGTGCGTATTTCTTTCACAAAGGTATCTTTATTATCAGCAAAATACAACACAATTGGATGCTTTTCATCAGAAGGTGCGAATGTAATGTACCGAGTGGGAGAGCCAAGGTAATTCAATAAAGACCACACTTCATTATTCATGTATTTTTTACTTGTACCAGATCCTTGTACTTTGTCTGACACATGTTCTAAGTCTTTGATTACTTTATAACATTTTATCTCTTCTTCTGTCTCTGGCTTAATATGCTCTCCTGTTCGCAATCGTTTTGATAAATCTAGCAGGATATCCTTGTCTAAAGTTGTAATTCATTCCACAATGTCATCAAATGTGGATCTATTAGTAAGTAAGAAACCACCTGTGGTAGAAGTCTTTATCTGCATATGACTGAATGCCATTAATGTAAATGCACCATCCCGTTGGAACTGTTTATCATGATACATTAACAGCTGTCTAATTCTATGCTTTTCTGGAACCTTTTTAAACCCTCTCTCATTTCCTAATCCACCTAAACCATAAGGGAATAGCCAAGGGAAAGCCTTGGTATAAAGTTGAGGATTATTATATATACTTTCAAGCCTGTCAGAAGTACCTATTCCTAAAGACTTTCCACCTAATTCCATGTGTTTTATTGCTTCAGCCACAAGCTTGTCTCGATCACCAACATCTATATTCTCACTTGTTAGTCCATGAACAATGAATGAACATTCTCCATCATTTGTCCCCATATCTTCTTCCATATAATTCACACTGACTGCAACTGGGTACTTATTTGTATCTCTTTTATGATATTCTATTGTGACAGGTGGTTCCCTGTTAAGCCCCGTGCTTAAGTGTCACAACATGTGACTTCGTTTAACCTCTACGAAGCTTCGGAGAAAGTCACATACCTTCGGAGAGCTTCGTTCGGACTTCGTTCGACTTCGCATCCCACCTTGTCTTCGTGTTCACACAACAAACCCTTGATCCACACCCCAACTTCTTTCTTGATCCCGAGGGCGACACCTTTGCCACATACTTTGTTCTATCACACTATCCACTCCACTATTCCATAAGACTATTATTAGTCTTCCCCAGACCTGTACAATTGGTCCTCAATACTTCTTCTATTCTGACAGATGACACTTCGTCATGTTTGTTTCCAATTTGTTTGTATTGTTTCCATTTGCTTATCTTTTCTTATGGCATATTTCCGTTCACTTATTGTTCTCACGACATATCCTCCGTTCGCTTATATTTGTTATTGCATATTTGTCCATCATACCTTTTCGATTGTTCACATTATTCGTTTATACATTCCCCCGAACCTTCGCTATTCGATGATACACATATACCCATTGTTCTATCACTTTATGTCATGCCCTGTTCCGCATTTGACTTATTTGTTTGTAATACTTCCTTCCGCTTTCGTCCATGGACTTATAGTATATAAGTACATGTATCTTAGCTAGTTTTCTCCAGTCGGAAATTAGCCCATTAGCCTTATAGACCTTAGTGTATATCATTCCTATACTCGAGCCTAGTGCTCATTCTCCACTATACACTTCAGACCTCTATTACCTCCAAACCGAATACAGCCTTCAAAGATCAACTCTGAACTTTACCTCGAACCTTTGATCTTACTCCGAAGTCCTACCTTCGTTCGGGACTTTGTTCGAACACTTTGTTCGAAACTTCGGTATTTGAATCCGCTCTTATATTGTTGGTTCTAATCTGTTCCAAATTAAGGACACGTACATTTCGAGAAGGTGCAACCCATGACGTTGAAGCCAAGTCCTTCGGTTCTAACCCTTTGTTCTTTAGTGTGACTTCATTAATTACTTCGGTCACACTTTGGAACCCTTCGTTAGGATCAGCCCGTAACATTCCCCCTCTTCATATGATTCAATGTTATCATGAGATATCTGTATATCACTGTAATCCTCATTATTCAGCTTTAACCATTCTAAAGCAGCGGTAATTTTATTACGTCTCACAAGGAATGGTGTTCATTTAATATCTTCATGTGTGGGGGGCAGTGGCCCAGTGTATATAAATGCCATAACTTCGTCTATTTCATCACGATGAGGGGGGAGCATTTGATATATTTTAGGTATGGGATTTGGAATCAATATTGCATTGGCAGTTAGTTTACTCATTGATGCTTCAACTCGAAGCATGTAGTAATTATGTCTGACTCTTCTAATTAGTAACTTCTCCGCAAAGCTTAATTCAGATAACTCCTTAGGCACAGGACCTAGCCAGTTACCATTTGCTAGTGATAACAGTGGTATTTTTCTTTTCACTAATAATTTATTACAATCATGACATACAAACTTACAGCTGTCATCAACAACAGGCCCATCTTTTTGGTTGGTATCCCCAATGCACCTTCTCTCAGATTTACATACCAGATCATTATATCTGTTTAATAGTTTCCAATCAAATGTAACTTGTTCCTTTTGAATACTAGTAGCTGTAGGTGTGAGCATACCGCACACTGCACATCCCATCTACTCAGATGCTTGTGGCTGCATTTCTGCACAAAAGGATCTAATAACATTAGCAGCATCTGCTTTTTGCATTGGATTTGGGGGAAATTCAGGATTATGTTTTTTATTACTAATAAATTGAACAGGTTTATCTCGGAAATGCGAGGTTAATTTTTTCTGAAATGTTATCTTAGATTGGGGACAAGTATTTTTATACTACTTGGTCTTAGTTGTTAAAGGGTGTAATACAGCGACCCCTTCATGGCATCCTAAACATCCTTCTGTTGCATGGTTCAATACAGTTTGTCTCATTATGTCCACTTTCTGTCTAGTGAGCCTTTTAGGCATTCCATGATGTATGATAATGTCAGCCATATGAGAAGCAGGTAATCGTTTAACTAACTCATGCACAGATATATTGATAACAATGACTCCTTTGTCTTGATTCATAAGGTCCAGACTCTTAAGTGAGATGTATAGGTCAAGACAGTAATCTGTTGCATCCTCAATTTTACCTTTTAACAAACTGAATCGACTGATCTCATTGCTTGAGAACTTATTTTGAGGTCTCTGTGTTGCATTTAGTGCTTCAAGCTTTGGAGGGTTATCTCCCCCTATGTTATCTCTATATGTCATACTATATTTATCATATTTTGATTGATTTATTCCAGATTTGGTGTTGCCGACCCACTTTGACTTCAACTTTATCGACTTTAAAAGATATTTAATGTCTTCCAATACATTGCTTATCTCGTAGAGTAATTTGTCATGAGTGGTGTTTTCAAGTAATAATTCCATCCAGTGAATATATTTATGGTATCGGATTTTGTTAATTAAGAGACGTATGCCAGTAATATTTTCAGATGGATTGATGAGCATGTCATTTAGTATATTTATTAACCACTGACCTAGTGCAGGATATACTTTGGATAGTGTCAGTGTTTGACTATTACAGTAGTTAATTAAATATCTATGATATACTCTGCAGCCAAAGAGATGCTTGTAGATATCAAATACCAATATACACGGATCCTTCAGATTTTTGTGTAAAAGAGCATAACCGTAGAGCTGAATTGCATTAACATTATTAAATATACTTGATATTTTCACACTGAATAATAGTATACTTTCTAATACGGAATGTATACTCTGTTTTTGCATCTGCATCTTCACTAGCAAGCAGGTTAACTTACTCGCAATCTCAGGGTGTATAAATACAGACATAAGTGATCAAAGGATGTACAAAGAATAGATTGAATCTTTCTCAATATCATAGCAAGATTTAGACAAGAAGCGTAGATTCTCATGCTCAGAGTGACATGAAGGTTGACGGGCACATTGATTGGGTGTAATTTGTGTATGCATGGCAACTGGGATGCTTTCGGATTTCTTTGAGATACAACTTGCCAGTGGTTTTAATTCTGAATTATAGCTTTGATTATAACACAGCAGTAAAGAGCACAGTAGTATACAATATACTTTTTTTACTAGTGAGACTTGGGTACAGGACCGTCTACGTCTCGAGGTGATTTTGGTATTTGAAATATGCACTATGGGCCTCAACTGTCCACATGCAATAATAAATATAGCTATGATTATACTTAATGTAAAGGTCACATTCATTATTGGTGGAGGGTATGTGGTCATGAAGAAACCACTATGTGCGCATGTTATTTTCTCACGTCTAGCGCTAAGACATGGCGGATTGGCATGTCGAAGCACTCATATCACGTAATGTATACCTATCAGGATGCTAACTCCTCTGTATTTTCTAATGCTGTTGTAGGATGATAAGATTTTCACTTCAATTAGGAGTTCTATATGTAAAAATAAACTGTACCTTTTTTTTTTTTTTTTGAAAATAATGTAAAATTGATGAAAGTGCACTTGGATTCACACATGAAATAATAAATATAGCTATGATTATTAATAATGCGAAGGTGTAAAGACTATGTCTTTACGTTGGTTTAGTTAATCACACCTGTAAAATGACTGTTTACAATATTATGTATTCAGCTACTAAAAGTACAGGTATAAGTGACAACTGGTCAGTGCTAGTCGCCGACCCAGCATTATATACTATATGCTTACGTAATGTACTATATACTTTATGTAATAAGAATATTATGTAACTAAGTGGACACATATATGTGTCCATGGGAGTCCATAAGGACTTAGGATAATTGACGTGAAGTCAATTCATTGTATTGTACTAATATACATGTATGTGCCTGTAGTTCATGGGCATCTGTCAGGGGACGCCTCCAGATTTCCTCCGCCCGGAACCTTTCCGTCCGGAATTATCCCTCGTGTCAAGCACCCTCTGGAAGCGATTCCGCGCGGGATTCACCCTCAACACATTCGTCGACTCCTATGGCTGGAGAGTGGGAGGTTTGGTTGGAGACAATGGTCGCCTGGTGGAGGATATATGCGCATATAGTCATAGCGCATGAGTGATGGGTTATTTAGCGCCGGTCGGCTTAGGGATTGTTCCATTGTTTCTCCGTTAGCTTCCGCTTCCTTTGTTTTCCTTCTCATTGGTTCGTTCCCCCGTTCTTTATTGTTTCCGGTTCATCAGATCATTGTTCACTTTCCTTTCGGAGTTAGCGTTCCCGTTTCCGGACGGTATATAGTGGGCTCACTCTGGCAGAGGCAATCCAAGTCTTTCTCTTTGGATTTCCCCTCTGCTAGGTGAGATTCCCTTCGCGTGTATATATTTCATTTACTTATATCTTTGGATTTCCCCTCTGCTAGCTCTGCGTGACGTCCGCTCGGCTCCGAGGGTTGCCCTTACAGCATCAGCAGGGGGGCGGGTGAGTGAATGTCCTTCTCCATAATCTAGCCTATCAGCTAGAGATGATGAGCCAACAGGAGGCTGGCTCAGAGTAGGTTCAGGATCAGACTCATCCTGATCCATAGATTCCCCCATGCTAGGGGGAAAGTAGTAAGGGCTCTCCTGCATGAGGGGGAGCAAGTCATCATGAACGCGAAACCGGTTCATGAGGCCTCCTTTCAACGAGGCGATCTCGTTGGCCCAGAGTTGGGAGCAAAGAGTTACTTTTTTCCATATTATCTTTGTCACTCATCAGACAAAGTAAGGCTCAAGTGTCAGGGGACGCCTCCAGATTTCCGCCCGGAACCTTTCCGTCCGGAACTATCCCTCGCGTCAAGCACCCTCTGGAAGCGATTCCGCGCGGGATTCACCCTCAACACATTCGTCGACTCCTGTGGCCGGAGAGTGGGAGGTTTGGTTGGAGACAATGGTCGTCTGGTGGAGGATATATGCGCATATAGTCATAGCGCATGAGTGATGGGTTGTTTAGCGCCGGTCGGCTTAGGGATTGTTCCATTGTTTCTCCGTTCGCTTCCGCTTTTCCTTTGTCTTCCTTCTCATTGGTTCATTCCCCTTTCTTTATTGTTTCCGGTTTCATCAGATCATTGTTCACTTTCCTTTCGGAGTTAGCGTTCCCGTTTCCGGACGGTATATAGT
>KN837079.1:705474-719118 GCA_000827215.1 Sphaerobolus stellatus SS14
GAACTATCCCTCGCGTCAAGCACCCTCTGGAAGCGATTCCGCGTGGGATTCACCCTCAACACATTCGTCGACTCCTGTGGCCGGAGAGTGGGAGGTTTGGTTGGAGACAATGGTCGTCTGGTGGAGGATATATGCGCATATAGTCATAGCGCATGAGTGATGGGTTGTTTAGCGCCGGTCGGCTTAGGGATTGTTCCATTGTTTCTCCGTTCGCTTCCGCTTTTCCTTTGTCTTCCTTCTCATTGGTTCATTCCCCTTTCTTTATTGTTTCCGGTTTCATCAGATCATTGTTCACTTTCCTTTCGGAGTTAGCGTTCCCGTTTCCGGACGGTATATAGTGGGCTCACTCTGGCAGAGGCAATCCAAGTCTTTCTCTTTGGATTTCCCCTCTGCTAGGTGAGATTCCCTTGCATGTATATATTTCGTTTACTTATATATCTTTGGATTTCCCCTCTGCTAGCTCTGCGTGACGTCCGCTCGGCTTCGAGGGTTGCCCTTACAGATGTAAGGTCAAAGAGCTACATCCACTGTCTGCAGGGCGCTATCTACGGCACTTATGTAAGCAGGGTAAGCGCCGGTACATAAAAGCATAAACTATCTGATAGAAACACATATAACATGAAGATAGACCATATAAAAAAGAGATATAACATATAATTGAGATATCTATACTATAATGACCATAATGAATAATAGAGAAGTAAGGGATGTAGAGGCTACTTTCAACAGAAATTGAGGTAAGTGCCCTAACGTTGTGCACCCTTGTGTTTTACTAACTTCTCATCATCACTTTTACTCTCTACTCAATGACCTCCACCGAATTCCCCAGCACTCCCATGTCTGATTGTGGCTGTGCTTGTCAATGCTGATGGCTCCTTGAAGGATGCATCCCAGATTGCTTGGGCCCACTCACCATCTGAAGAAAACAACTCGTTGTTCAGTGAGGTCAGTCTTAACTTGCCTTCTTTTTCTATCCTATATACTGATTAGCTTGTAGACTACTAGTGTTTCTCTGCTGCCACTCAGTTCCATCGCAGGTGATTTGTCTCCACCTGCCAGCCTTTTGGGACAGTGCATCTGGACATGCTCTGCAGCAAAATCTGCTGCAAGCATCAATGTAGGTTGTCAAGACCTGATCACAATCTCGTTCTCGGACCTCTGATCTTCTATTCATCTTTGATTTCATTCGGACCCCATCATGTTATTCACCTTTGATTTCTTTTGTCATTTGTGACTTCATTTATATTCTATTTATCTTCAGACCTCCATCTTTTCTATTACTTCACTCAGTCGTTCATTATCTTTCAGATCTCCGTTTCTCTTATCTCACTTATTTCTCATTGATGCCAAGCATCACTTATGACTTCACATGTTTTATGTTCCACATGACTTTTACGTTATATTCTCATCGGCCTCCACTTTATGTTATTGCTAGCCAACCACATTCATTATTACTCTTTCCTTATCCACCTCATCTCCATGACCCTGACTATTACCCCATTTATTCTCGGGCTCCATTTAGTATAAATAGCTGTAATTGTATTATGGTTCAGTAGTCAGAAATCAACTTCATTATTTGTTACGTCCTGATATCTAGGTGTCACTTTGGACTCCGGATATAATAGAACGACGTAAGTAATTCGGAGTCCGGATGATAAGAATGAAAGGACTTGGCTTCAACTTATATGTTGCACCCTTAACTGTATGAGTTGTCCTTATTTCAAAATGAAGCCCAGACAAACAAAGGATCGGAGTCTGATGGTTGTCACAGACAAGTCGGTATAAGAGAACTCGGAGGCCGAGTGTAGTAGAACAGAGAGAAGATAGACAGACGGAGGCCGGAAGGAGTTAACAGAATAACGAAGTGGATTTCTGACTACTGAACCATAATACAAATGCGGCTATTTATACTAAATGGAGCCTGAGAATAATGGAGTAATAGTCAGGGTCACAGAGATGAAACAGATTGTTGAAAGTAGCCTCTACATCCCTTACTTCTCTATTATTCATTATGGTCATTATAGTATAGATATCTCAATTATATGTTAAATCTCTTTTTTATATGGTCTATCTTCATGTTATATGTGTTTCTATCAGATAGTTTACGCTTTTATGTACCGGCGCTTACCCTGCTTACATAAGCGTCATAGATAGCGCACTGGAGACAGTGGATGTAGCTCTTTGACCTTACATCCACCTTGTGTCCTCCAGGTATGTTGTATTTCAGACTCAAACTCTTCAATATACATGATCTTACATCCACCTTGTGTCCTCCAGGTGTTGTCTCGCTGTAGGAGCCTTAAGCACCCATTACATCGCACAACACAAAGTTCGAACAGACATTGCACCCTACAACCGCACCAAGAAGACAGGCAGGCCATCAAAGAGAGATGAGCTGAAGTCTTCTGTAATTCAACCTGCACAGAAGGGACGCAAGAATTTAACACTTCATGACTGGCTCACAGTCTTCAAATGGATTGACGAGCATCCTGATGTCAACCAAAGCAAGGTTGTGGAACATTTTGCTACACTATGGGAGGGTGCTCTCATTTTCACCCAGCCGACACTCTCACAAAAACTCCAAAGGCATGAGGAGCTCCAAATGACGTGTCTCAGCTCAAATCTGAATGCATTGTCCTCCAAGCGACCCTGTCAAGTCACCCACCCTGAAGTAGACAAGAGCCTCTATTTATGGGTCTTACATTTAGAGTCAAAAGGTGAGACTGTCAATGGTGCCATGCTCATTGCAAAGCGGGCTGATTTTGAAGCAAAGCTGGGAGTTCCCGAAGAGGAAAGACTCTCTGGGGAAGGCTGGATTTGCTCATTTTGCCAAGCTTACAGGATTAAAGAGTACTGAAGACATGGTAAAGCTGCATCTGTCAAGTATTGATCCGACTGGCTTATGTTTCTATTATTTTTACTATTCATGTTCTATGCATTTGACTCATTCATTTTGTATTTGTTCGTTCAGACCTTTTCTGCGTGGCATTCTTTCCCATGTGGCTCTTTCATGCTTACTTGATTTTACATGTTGACTCAGCCTTTGTTTTCCAACCAGATTTCCCTTATCTTTCTTATCTGTTTTATCTTTTGCACCATGTGCTCATTTTTCACTTATGACTCAGCTGATGTATTGACCCTTCATCATTTATATTATTTTCCCATCGGCTCCGCATGGCGTATTATCACACCATCATATGCCAATTATGTTTTTATGATTCATCTTTGATTATCTTTTTATCCAATGTTTTTCTGCTCGGTTATTTATATTTAGATACGCTCATTTGTATCTACTTTTACTCAGTCAGAAATTGAATCCTGTATTCTCTGTTAACTCTTCTCTTGTCTGTTTCTCCGCTTGGGTTTTCACTCCCATCCGGCTCCGACCTTACCTCTTACCCTTGAGCTCTGAAGTAGGGACAACCTACGACTCTGCAGGGTGCAACACACAAGTTGAAGCCAAGTCCCTTCAGTACAAGTCGTTGGCGTTTCCAACCGGAAACATTAACTTACTTCCGCGCGGCTTACCAGGTGTATTCCGTATCAGGACGTAACAGCATCTGTAGATCTTGCAGCAGTGCACACTGAAAGAATCCACTTGCAAACACTTCTCAAGAATTATAATGAACAAGATATTTTCAATTTTGATGAGACCAGCTTTTTCCCCTTGTAAGTTAACAATGTTCTTGTATTTCATCTTGGGATTAACTATTTACAGTGTACCACCAGACCAAGGTCTTGCAACACAACAGATGAGCAGCAAGAAGTCGGAGAAATTCCATATCACTGTTGGGGTTGCATGCAATGCCAATGGGACTGAGAAACTGCCCTTGCTGTTTATTGGCAAATCAATGAAGCCTCGTTGTTTCAATGGAAAGGATCCAAATACTCAAGGATTTACTTATTATAATAATAAAAAAGGCATGGATGACCAAGGAGACTTTTGAATAGTAAGTATCTACATACTGCTGCAGAAAAGGTCTACTCATGTTTCCCAAAGTAACATCAAGAAGCTTGATATAATGATGTGCACAAAAGGACAGTATATTCTTCTCTTCATTGATAACTTCTCAGGACATTACATTAATTATGAACCGTGAAATATCAGGGTGGAATTCTTTGCACCAAATATGACTCCTTTTGTGCAGCCATGTGATGCCGGAATTATATGGTGTCTCAAGGCTCATTATTGACATGCATTCTGTCTCCGTGCTCTCAAACTTGAAGAAGCTGATCAATGAGAAATTTACAAGATAACTATCCAGGAAGCCATGATATTATTGACAGAAGCTTGGAATGAGGTTACAGAGAAAACCATGGTACAATGCTGGTGTTATGTCCTGATATCTATGCGTCACTTCAGACTCCGGATATAATAGAACAAAATGAGTAATTCAGAGTCCGGATGATAAACTGAAAGGACTTGGCTTCAACTTATGTGTTGCGCCCTTAACCATATGCATTGTCCTTATTTCAGAATGAAGTTTGGAAGAGCAAAGATTCGGAGTCTGACGGTTGTCACAGACAAGTTGGTATAAGAGAACTCGGAGATCGAGTATAATAGAACGGATAAGAAGTAGACAGACAGATGGAGGCTGGAATGAGTTAGCAGAATAACGAAGTGGATTTCTGACTACTGAACCATAATACAAAGACGGCTATTTATACTAAATAGAGGCCAATAACAAATGGGGAAATAGTCAGGGTTATGAAGATGAAACAGATAAGGAAAGAATGATAAGGAGTGTGGTTGGCTGGCAATAACATAAAGCGGAGGCCAATGAGAATATAATGTAAAAGTCATGTGGGACATAAACACGTGAAATCATAAGCGATGCTCGGCATCAATAAAAGATAAGCGAGATAAGAGAAACGGAGATCTGAAAGATAAAGAATGAATGAACAAGTAAAAGTAAAGACGGAGTCTGAAGATAAATAGAATATAATCGAAAACACAAACAACAAGAGAAATCAAAGATGAATAACATAACAGAGTCTGAAGGAAATAGAAATGAATAATAAGATCGGAGGTCCGAGGCTGATATCAGGATCAGGTCTTGACAGCTGGAAGCATGCCCTTATTCTACCTGGCACCACTCTTTCAAATCCATCTCCTCATTCTGCATCTTAAACTGAACCTGTATCCAATTCCCTGTCTGCCATACAAGATCCCAAGGCTTGGGAAATAATGATGAGGTTTGCAACGACTGAGATGGGACTCCCTGAAGTAGAAGCTGAATTGCAGGGATACCTTCACAGCCGTTACAAAGACACAGATTGGGCGGATGCATTTCAAGCTGTAATGGCAGTGGAAATGATTTAGTAGAGGCCACCAAAGGGTTAGATGCACTCACCATGAAGATCTTCAAGAAGCTCTTATCCCAAGTCCTCCAAGACCACGGGAACCAAGATCTCTCACACCAGTTGGCAGTTGCAGAACCTGCTTGTCCCCCGCAGCTTCAAGAGATAGAAAAGGAGCTGGAAGAATGTGTTAAAGAGCTCAAGAGGTGCAACAGGATTGTCAGACAGCCGCTCACCTTGCAGGACCTCCTTAACCCACTTGAAGAGCAAGATGTCAGTCAATCACAATATGCATTTGAGGGAGGAGATTGTAAAGACTAGGTCTTTACTTTGTGTTCGCTGATCACACCTGTAGAGTGACTGTTTACAATGTATGTATTCAGTTACTATAAAGTACAGGTATAAGTTCAACTGGGGAGCGCTAGTCACTGACCCAGGTTTATATACTACAGGGTTACATAATGTAACTATATATATTATGTAATAAAATATGTATCTACATGGACGCATATATAAGTGTCCATATGAGTCCATAGGGACTTAGAGTAATTGACGTGAAGTCAATTCAATGTATATACTATTATACAAGAGACGCATATATGCATCTGGATAAAGTCTAGAGCGACTTATAACAGGGATTAATTATAATCCCTTACACCCTCCCCCTTTTGACTGAGTAGGCTGACCTACTCAATATTTCCGTGTATAAGTCATGGGTGAGTGCCTCAGTGATCTCCACTGTGGATTCACGGGCAGTTCCCTGGGGAACTAAGCTATCATAATAGCTTACTCTAGCCCGTAATTCATGGGCATCAGCAGGGGGGTGGGAGAAGGAACCTCCTTCTCCATAATCTAGCCTGTCAGCTAGAGATGAGGACCCAGCAGCATGCTGGATTGGATTGGGATCAAGATCAGGCTCATCCTGATCCATGGCTTCCTCCACACTGGGGGGAAAATAGTACGGGCTATCCCGTACTAGGGGAAGCAAGGCATCATGAATGCGGAATTGGTTCATGAGGCTATCTCATTGGCTCTTAGTAGGGAATGAAGAGTGACTTTGTTCCATATAGTCTTTGTCGCACAGCGAACAAAGTAGGGCTTGAGTTTATTTCAAGCCAATTCTGGAGTGACCCCAGTGTAGACCCCCAACCAGTAGGCAAACTCATGCTGATTAAATTTCTGTAGGTGATGGATTTCATATCTCGCTGGCAGGGGACTACAGAGGAAGGGGCTGTCATTCCTCTTCCATTGACCAGAAATCATCTGGTCCCATTTTCCAACAGTGGAAAATATCGACTACAGCGCTATCTCAGCATCTGCACCACGGAATTTAGGTTTAATTAAGTTAAACCAATACCAGATGTCAGCATCATCGATGTTGACATGTGAACCTTCAAGACGAAGGTTACGAGGAATCCCAGATGGATTCACATTAAATGTCTGGATGACATTTATCATCCAGTCGGGGTCATCGTGGTGAACCACGAGGTTCCGAGGGAGGTCAGGTAGGAGCCTGGCATATTCATCAATGTGGAATATGACTGCTGTATGGTCCAAAGACCACAGGTGAGGCTGCAGGGCCTTCCCTTCGACGTAGAGGCGTCGCATCTCAGAGTTGTGGACATCACTTTCCATGACTCATTCGGTCGCGCCTCTGAGTGCGGGCTGATCCCAACGTTCAGCCCGCACTTTACCCAAGGGCTTGGGTAATACTCCAGTAATGGAGGCAGGAGGATCAGCAATGATCCTTTTATTGGTGGAGTGGAAGCAAGAGCTTCCAATAGCAGGGATACCTGCTCCGGGAACGACTTTAATGTCATTCCGATGAGACTTGCTTATAGTCCGAGCAAGTCTGGTAGGGGGCCGTGATGGCCTATCCTGAGGAATGTCCTCAGGCATAATAGGAAGACCAGCTTGGTCTTCATCCTTGTCCTCTCCATCAGATGCGGGGATATCACTAATGCGATATCCATTACGAGTCGCCCAGTCGGTGTCTTTTCCCCAGAGGGCATATCGCACCCTCCTGTAGTAGTCAAGCTCCTGTTGAAGGTGCTTGTTTTCGAGGACGAGCTCCTCGCTGTTGGGTAAATTGTCAGATTTACCCTTGGTTGTTTGGAGTCCGGCCTCCAACAATCGAACCTGGTCATCCAGGTTTTTGATAGTAGCTTGACAGTTGTCAAGCTTTTCGTAGAGATCATTGATCTTGATTCTACGTTCCTCAGCCTTCGTCTCAGCTGAGTGTGCAGTCTCTTTGAGGGCGTTATGGTCCTCCAATAGACGATAGTAATTGTCTCGATACCTGACCAGTTCAGGCCAGGCTTCAGTCACAGCGTCGGTGACCTCCTTTTCGTCGAGACGGATCTTGTATGACCTTTTGGTGGCCATACAGTGGGATGCCGAGGCATCACAGATGGGGCAACCCATCTTGTGTTTAATCGCTACGAATCCAGGAGCGGATTCGATGACCCATCCTGTGGATAGGTCCGCTTTGAATGCCTGGATGGCACTCACAGGGTAGGTGGACGGGTCCACCTGCATCTGAGCTGTATGCTTGTTATCCATTGTTGTGGATGTGGGGGAAGATGCATTCAGGGTGTCTTGCAAATTTAAGCCTTGTGGAAGCAGGGCTTATTGGCTTGCTGTGTATTGGCAAGCTGGCCAGATGCCTGGTGCCATAGCACCTCAGTTCAGCTTATTGGCTGAGTCGTCACGTGATATGCTCGTGATCGTGACACCCTCATTAGTGGCGTCGAGGCAATTGCCAGGGATTATCAATCCCATGAATCTTGAGATATCTCTCGAGAGCTTCTAATTTGTTGCATTCCTGTAATGGTTCCCAAATGACATCGCCTAGCGTCCACTTGACCTGGAAGTCAATCTTCCCTTTATTGGTCCATCGGTGACCAATAATCTCATCGACAAACCATTCGTTTCATCACTCTTGCCCCACTAGCTATAATTATATAATCTTTGACAATTACATAATCTTTAGGGTTAGCTAACCATAGAATTCCCTAACTCTAACCCGGAGGGGGTAGTCAAAGTATATAGATTCCTTGGGACGCATACAACAGAATGACCAAGGCTGTTTTTAGTCCAAAGGAGATCGTCCTTTAGCACAAACCATGGATGTGCCTTCACATCCAGTAGTACCCTCGAACATAGGGTATCATTGGTATATGCAGGAATGAATACCAATTTTAAGTTGATATCAGACTCGACTCTAGTTCGGAGTGGTATGCCATCCATGCCAGAATCTATAGCAAGAACATCATCATTGTCCTCCAGTTGAGGAAGCACTGTTGCTTCCAGCACAGGAGGCTGGTCAAAATTTTCCAGGTTGGAAAATGGCCTGGAAAATTTCAGGATTTGGGTGTATTTTCCAGATACTTTCCAGCCCTGGAAAATGCCTGGAATATAACTTTCTCCCATAATTTTTCTTGACATAATCCAGCTTTGAAGGTATTTTCCAAACAAATTTCAGATATTTTCCAAGGTCTGGAAAATGTTTGGAAGTTGCACTCAAATCCTGCCATTTTCCTGACCATTTCCCACTCTGGAAAATTTTGACCAGTCTGCAGTGCAGTGTAGATGAATTCTGGTTCATCGCATTGGCTTCCAGGATTCTGTCTTCCTGGATCTCCAAGAGACGCTGTGAACATCACAGGGCATTCGTGAGGATTTGAACTGCACGTTCTATTGGGAGAGTATCTCCCTCAGGATCAAGTTTTCAATCCATATTGACGAAGTTTACTTTGTCGCAATGATCTGTTAACAGATCAAAATCATGGTAGCGCGATAGTGCATCTGCTACCCGATTATGTTCACCTGGAACGTGTAATGTCTCGTAATTAAAACAAGACAGGAACTGCATCCATCGCACTTGTCATGGCAATAGCTGTGGTGCAGCTTGAAAATAGGACAGACCCGCATTGTCTGTCATGAGGACGAACTTTTGTCCTAATAGTTTATCTTGCCATTTGGCAAGAGCCTCAATGGCGGCAAGAGCTTCTTGCTCAGGCACAGTATAGTTATGCTGTGCTGTATTGAATTTCCTGGACAGGAAACCGGCTGGGTGACAAGTCTACCAGTCTTTGCCTTGGCTGTACATGGCGCCAACACCTGACGGACATCCGTCAGTAATAACCCATATGGGTTCATCCAATTCAGGATTGATCAGCTTAAGTATAGGTGATCTACATGCCAGCAGTTTTATCTGCTGGAAGCACTTCTTGTTGAGAGGAGTCCACAGGAATTTCCTGTTATTTTGGGCAGCAGCTGAAAGCGGGGTGCTATATGCAGAGATATCTGTCATAAACTGTGCCAGATACTGGACTAGACCCAGGAATCATTGGACGTCTTTGTACATCCTAGGAGTGTGCCATTCTCGGACCACTCGCTTTTTATCCATGTCCGCATGGATACCTTTATCATCAATGATATGGCCTAGACAGTCCATACACTCAGAGTAAAGGTCGGCTTTACTTGGGGAGAGAAACAATTGTGATTCTCTAAGGGTCGTAAAGACCTTACCAAGGTGTTCCTCATGATCCTCGATGGTATTCGAGAATATAAATATGTCGTCCAGGTAGACATGGACGAATAGGCCAATGTGTGGCCTAAATATAGTGGTCATTAACCGCTGAAATGTCGAAGGAGCATTACAATCTCCTTGTTGCATAACTTGGCTCTTGAAAGTGCCATAAATTGTCGAAAAAGTAGTTTATCGATGTCTTCAGGGAGGACCCTGATTTGCTCATATGCTTCAGACATATTGAGCTTCAAGCAATATTTCGCTCGTGTGACATCATTTTGGATGAGGTCCATATCAGGAAAGGGAGTAACATCTCTTTCAGTATTTGCGTTTTGTAGCCGCAAATCAAATACTGTTCTCATTATTTCTTTCAATTTCTTGAATATGCATAGCATTGGCACGGCTTGCAATGCAGTGGTGGGTTCCCACCAACCAGCTTTAAGATAGCGGTCTATCTTTGTGTGTAGCTGAGGTCGCAGTGCCTCAGGGCATTTGGGTAAAAGATAATTAAATCGTTTATCGGGATCAATTAGTTTAATCCTATGATTTACCTCACACATTGGAGGTAATTCTAATGGTATGTCGCCGAATAGGTCAGCGTACTTCTCCTTCCATTGGGAGCAAAGATGAGTAAAGTCATCTTTTGTAATCTGTATGCTTACACGTGCAGAAGAAATAATTCTTCTTTCCTTTCAATTGAACATTTCAATCCCACTAGTAGGGGCTATATCCCTACTCGGAACCTTGATAGGTTCTTGTATCTTTGATCAGCGTATTCGCCTATTATTTCGAATATTAGTTTCAAAAAGAATGACTAGGAGGAATCTCCATGTCTACAAGGATATGGCGGTCCTCTTTTATATCATTGTTTTTGATGATATCATGGAGGTCGTCCTCATCATGGACTTCCTCAATCGAGACTCCAACTTGAGTCTGTTCATTGAGTGACCTTTTGTAGTCGCTCGCGCTTACAGTAGCTTTAGTACTGTAAGTGTTATCTTCATGATGGGTAGGATATCCATCATGGATGTTTATATTGTTGTAATAGTTTACGACGTTCGTAGTGCATAGAGCACTATTAATGTCTAGAATGACATTGTAGACGTCTTCATTGCATACATAGGGTTTGTCCCTATATATGCGTCGAAACATGTCTAGAGGTCGTTTGAGACAACCACAATAGGGTAGCATATATGCTACCAAGCTTATGAGTTTTTGTAGTTCCTTCAGTGTATGGGGAACTGGAACGACTAGTAGTTCATTCTTAATGCTTTCGAATGCAGATTCCTTCGTATTCTTGGATAGTGGGCTAAGTATCTGCTCAAGGGGCTGTTCCCCTTGTATTGTTGCTTTATTAGCCGACATTCCATGGATTTTGGCCTCGGAAGAGGCTAACCATACAGATAGATCGTTATCTATCGTTTCTTCATTAATTACAATGGAGCCTAGGCCATTAAAGTCAATGTTGGCCTTGACTCGTCTTAGGAATGGAGTTCCTAACATAATGTTGTAGTAGTCGACGTTGGCAATATTGAACGTTTCAGTGTACGTTTGTTGTCCTATGGTAATATCCATAGTTGCTGTATAGTAGAGTTTCGCTCTACTTCCTTGGAATGCTTGCTGTATTCCAATAGGTTTTGGCAGTTTTTGCATACGGATCCCATTTGCTCGCACAAATTCAGAAGACATTATTATGCCTTCACCACCACTGTCAAATAGGCAGCGGGCTTTGGTACCTCCTACTAGGAAGTACCCTGTGATCATTAATAGGTTGTTTTTAGATCGAGTAGGTCTAGTGGTCTTCATTTTGACCGTATGGTCATAGAGAGGTTCCCCCTCTTTGGCTATTTTAGCCTTCCTGGCATTCGCTGGGCCAATGGGTACAGCTGCGGCTACCCTTGCCATATCATGGCTATATCGAACCAAGTTAACTCGGCAAGGCTGGTCATCATCAGACCAGTCGAATTCGCTGGGCTTGCTGCCCTAGCTACGTTGATCTTCAGAGAGATCAAGTTGATTATCGTAATCTTTGTTATGATACTCGTCCTCAGTAGGATGTTCATCATCAACTGGATCATTGATGTCATGGTCGGTATTATCGACCTGTTCTGTAGGTGAGTCCTCTATGTGGACGGCTCCTACACGATGGGCCCTGATGGGCTCTGGGCAATTGGGCTTGATGTGGCCCGATTTGCCACAATTATAGCATTCAATGCTATTATGGGACGAGTCATGATTTGTCCGTTGCCTATTACTAATAGGTGGTCCAGCCCTGCCAGGGGCATTTGATGAGTTTCTATTAACTCCAGAGGGTCCGATATTGATTGATGGACCCTTGTTGATCTCGCCCAATTTGGGTGGATCAGCGGGACTCTTGGTCCTATCAAGACCGTTGTTCCTAGGCCTGTGCCTAGTGTTGGACGATACATTATCGTCCCGTCGACTATTACTAGTCATTGGTTCACTGCTGCGAACCCCAATATCATAGTGGTTAGAGTCTTCAATTTTAACCACTTTACGATACAATTTATGTATCGTCTTTTTCTCAGGGTCATACCCTGCTCGTAGTAGCAGAGACCACAACCCTAGTCGTAGATTGTCTACGAACTTCTTGCGAAGTGAATATGTGTCAGGTCGTTGGACCATCCGAGACGCATATAACTCGAGTTCGGTAGCGAACTCTTGCACGCTAAGCGTGCCTTGTTTGATAAAATCAAACTTGTTAGACGCTTCACGTCTTGCCAATGAAGGGATATACTGGCCATATAGGCCAGTCACGACTTGTTCCAAGTCCATGGGAGTACCTTGGTACTTCCTGGGTTCGACCGTTTTGTCGAACCATTCAAGAGCTTTGCCCTCTAATCTTGTTCCTAAGAACGAGACCTGATACTTATAAGCATCAGGGCCTAACATGCTATGCATGTCCAGCCATCGTAGGAGACCTTTGAGGGCCTAACATGCTATGCATGTCCAGCCATCGTAGGAGACCTTTGACAAAGGTCTCGAGAGCTTCAAAGCTCTGTTCCCCGCTATATTTGCTGGGGGGAGTTACTTTAACTCCAGCTTTGGCCAATGGAGACTTCTCCATTGTCATATGCAGGTTTTGGTCAAGCATACAGTGGGTCAAAAAACTGTCCCAATGTTTGCTTGTTATGTAAAGATGTGCATGCAGTACATAAACTATCAAATAAACATCTTTAGCACTCAGTGTGAGAATTTTAGAGTGGCATCATGGCTCCACAATGATCAAAGAATCATGTGATTTAATGCACAATCAGGAGAGATATTAATATTTCAGTGAGAGGGGTCATTGGGACAGTTTTTTGAGCAGTTATTTTCAGTACAGAAATAAAACATTTAATATTTAGTATGGCCTCCCTTGGCCTGGATAACAGCTTCCAATCGTCTGGGCAGACTCTCTATTAATTTCTGACACTCTTCCTGTCCAATCTTCCTCCATTCATCCTGTGCTCTGCTCCATAATTCCCAGACTCCTGAGGCTGGCCTCTCATAAGTCAAAATTCTCCTTTTGAGAAGATTCCATAGGTGTTCTATGGGGTTGAGGTCTGGAGACTGTGCAGGTCAGTCAAGAACTTGGATCCCATGATTTTCAAGCCAACTTGAAGCCAATTTGGAGGTGTGCTTGGGGTCATTGTCCTGCTGGAAGATCACCTTCTCCTCTGGAATTTCCAATTTCTTGATACTCTCCACCATAAACTCCTCCAAAATGGTTACATACTGTTTAGCATCCATCTTTCCCTCAACCTCACAAAGAATTCCAACTCCATTCCACCCCATGCAGCCCCAAA